>JAPKLW010002810.1:0-18432 GCA_026898455.1 Plectranthus barbatus | reverse complement strand
ATTTCAATTTTGTAAAATCCACCTGAATTCGTATACAAACCAAAACACCTAAACAGATCAAATAAGAACTCAAAAAATCGTCCAAATATCAACCACAATATCACCAGAATTAATATAAACCAATATACCTTAACAACAACTGATCAATTCGTCATAGATGCGCAAACAAAAATAAAGCAAGTACCACTACTCACTCATATGGTCAACTCTATCCGGACATTTTCTTTTTGTATGCCCCGTCTGCTGACAGATACTACATGTCTTTGCCCGTCGCCTACGTGGCCCGTTTTGGGGTGGAGGACTGTTCAAATCCACCTCACCAATGGCAATATAAGCAGTGCAGGCACGTGAGTTGTGACCGGATTGTCGACATCTCCTACATACTTGAGATCTGCGCGTGGTCGAACTCTCAGCACCAGAACGTGCTCTACTCATCCTCGGACGGCCAGCCTGTCGAACTACTATCGGTGGTCTCACAACATAAGATGTTACCTCCGATGGGAGTACCCAATCCGATGGATGCGGCACAGTCATAATGGTGTGATGATATGTCTGTAGCAGAGTGAATTGCTTGTAGTAGTGTGGCACGTACTCTGATATCGGCTGCAAAATATATCTGACAATCGAAAAATAAGACACACATGTTATAATAATCTTTATTAACATATTTGCAATAATGAAAGTTCGAATTAACATATTACCTGAGGGCGGCAGCCGCATGACAACATGGAATCAGATCGAGATCGAACTGACGACACTCACACGTTCTGTGCTCTAAGTCGACACTGTAGCTTCTCTGTTGCCCTTCCACCTTGTATATGTGTGGCATGGTGGTGCCTCTGACTACAAGCTGTCGCCCATATTCGGACGACTCTGTTAATTTCGTCATAGCTACGTGTGTCAGAGCATGATCTCTAGACCGTGCAGCCGCTCGTCGCTCGTCAAACCATCTCTCAACCATAGCTCTGTAAGTCTCAAGAAGGGCACATATAGGTAATCGCCTTGCCCATAACAAACGAGAGTTGAGGGATTCGGCTGCATTGGACGTCATGAAGCTGAATCGGGTACCAGGGCACTGAGATCTCGACCAACGGTGAACTCCTATATCCAGAAGCCTCTTGTAAGCTCCTTCTTTGCTCAGAATCTCCAAAGTAGACATGTGCTTTTGAAATGCATCGTGCCTATAACAGTAGGCTGCATCTCGTAAAACAGCACCAACTTGCGGACCGTACCTCGACATGTTATTCGCCAAGTGGTAGTAGCAAATAGCATGCGTAGCATTCGGAAATGCTAACTCAACTGCATTTTTTATGCTCTTGTGCTGATCACTGACAATGATCAGTCCTTCGCGATCCCCGAAGCACACATGCAAGCGATGCATGAACCACATCCACGACTCATCATCCTCTATGGGTCCAATCCCGATAGCAAGGGGAAATAATTGTTCATTGCCATCTTTCGTCACCGCAACAAACAACATTCCCTTATTCTTGCCCTTCAGATGCGTGCCATCTACAACAATCACTGGGCGCATGAAGCTGTGAAATGCATCGATGCAAGGAGCAAGCGCCAGAAACATGTGCTTGAACAAACTCTCCGAAGAAGTGGATATATCATACATCGTGCCTGGGTTACGAGACTGTAGCATGTGTAAGTAGCCCGACAGCATCGCATAAGACTTCTCCCACTCGCCGAATATCATTGCAATGGCTATGTTTCTTGCCCGCAGGGCAAAACTGTAATCAATCTTGATGCCGAATTGAATCAACAATTCAGACATCATCTCCTTCGGCTTTAGAATAGCGCCCTCCGCCGCCAACTTACTGGAGAAATACTTACCCAACACTCTTGCGGGCACTCTGCGGGGAGCAACACGATCAATATCTGTCTGGCAGATGTGCATCAGATCACACTTGAATACTCTCCAAACAGTTCCAGATTGTCTTGCACGCAGCATAAAAGGACAACCATTCCCATGCTTGCATCTGTAGTTGAGCCGAGTAGTGCTGGACCTCTCTGTGGAGTACTCCAATCGGTGATGCAAGTGATGCAGTCCTACAGCAAGGTCAAGTTCATCCTTGCTGCTAAATGTCGCTCCAATGCACAGCTGAGTCGGGGCCCAATCTGCGGGAATAATCCACTCCAAACGCTCAGGAGCATCAACCTCTATTAAAGGAAGCACCCAACTCCTTACTTCATGATCATGTCGAGCTGCAGCCACAGATAGACTCAAGTTATTGTTCGATAGTCCGTACTGATCCATTCGCCCAGGAGCTAGAATCCATCTAGAAAAATCACTGACCAAGGACTCAAACAACCGACTCCGCCCCTCCTCCTCGTCCCTCTCCTCCTCGCTTGCCTCCTCCTCCTCCTCCTCCTCATTATCATCATCATCACAATAATCATCATCATCATCATCTGTAGATTCCGCCTCATACTCATCTATGAAATCATCAGCTAATGAGATGCTAGGACCTCCCATTCGTGTTGATCGCTGTGACTCTGACTGAGGTGCCTGAAATCCGGACTGATTTTGCTTCAATTTGGTGACCACATATATAATTGGATCAATGCTATTTTCATATAGCATCCGCATAATATCTTCGTCGGTCTTCAGTCCAGCCTTCACATGCCTCGAGCCCCCAGATATACTGCTCATGTAAAACAAGCAGTAGCTAGTACTGAGGAGATCACAGTGCATGATCTCGTGAATCTCGGATAAAATGGTATTGTAGGAGATCCGTTCACGTCTCAAACAAATCAATTGCTCGTCTCCGCCCATATACTCGGATCTGTCCCAAGCCCCACCATGACGTATGATGAAACGTTGATACGACATCTGTGATAAATGAAACGAAAATATTAAAAAAAAATAGGAGCATATTCCAGCAGACAATTCGAGATCTCGATAATAATATCGAGATATCGGAATTTAATTAAAATTAATCGCGATCTAGTGATAAAATCGAGATCTCGAGATGATGTCGAGATCTCGATATGGTGAAATCGAGATCTCGACATCATGTCGAGATCTCGATTTTATCACGAGATCGCGATTTTCCTGGGTTTCTCCCTAAGTTCTCTGCGTATTTTTTTACGAACAACAGTCCTAAAATCGCGATATTTTCTAAAAAACTAAGATATACAAGTCGATACTAAGATATGCATGTCGATTTTGAACACATAACAACATTATAACGCAGAAAACGAATCGAAAGTAAGAAAAAATGGTTGAAATCAACATACCTTCGATTTTTCTCTCTCTAAACCCTCTCAACAATCTTCAAATAATTTTTAAAATGTTTGCTTCCTCGTACAACCGAAAATATTTGTTTGTAAAAGGTTGTAATAAATTTACAACTACCTTGGTAGTTCAAATTAATTGTTCAAAATTAAATAAATGAATAAATAAATTAAATAATGAATATTTCCGAAAATGGAAACAACTTAAATAAAGTAAATTTTGTCTTGTAGCCGAAAATGGAAGAGAGAAAAAGACAAAAGTACAAAGTGGCTAGAAAACTTATATTTTTATCCTTGTGGCTATAAAATATACCCACTTATTCAAAGTGGCTAGTTGTATCCATTCCCACTATAATATTTGTATAATTCTATGTTTTCATAAATAAATAAAAAAGGTATCTTTATTTTAAATTTCAAGTATTCTTATTAATTTTAATTTTGAACAAATATTGAATTGGATTTTCTATGATGACAATAATGCATAAATCTAAACTTATTGAATATATTGTTGCCATATTTAAATGAATTCACATATTAAAACAGTGAATTTTATATTGTGGTACCATAAACATCTTGATTTTTGATATAATTGCTATAGTAATATTTTTGGAATGTATTGACTATTGATGACTATGAGACAAAAGTAGAGTACCAAATATTGCAATTATAAACTCATTCTAAAAAAATTAACCATCATCGATAATACCATATTTAAATTAACGTATCAATTATTGCTCTTTTTATTACCTAATATATTGATCACCTATTTATGGAAGTTTGGTTTAGGCGGAAAAGTATTTTTTGTTAAATTAATTCTGTGGACATAGATTAATAAATGATTAATAAAATATTTGCAAAAATACATAAAGTGTGTTACTAAAAAAAATTATCAACGTGATTAATATAGATATAATCATATAATAATATGTTCAATTAGAGGACGAAATAAAGGTTACCATAGAAAAAACACAAATTGTGAATTCTTTCTTTAAGATTATGTTGAAAAAATAATATTAAAAAAATTAATCATATATCTACGCATATTAAAAAAGATATAATTAATTGATGATAAAAAAAAACAGAGTTGTTAAAATCGTAACATGATTATCAATCTTTATTTAATATGAATATAATTAGATTTTAATTTTTTAATAACAAGATTATCACTTTTAATTTAATATTTTTTTAGCAAAAAAATGATAAATTTTTTAATGAACATAACACAAACTCTATAAAATAATAACCATGTTAAGCAGATATATTATTATGTTAAATCATATTTGATATTGAAGATAACTAATATTATCTTCATTCTCAAATAATCATTGAGATTTAGTTCAAATTTTTCGTTAGAGTTTATAATTTAGTATTTGAATTAATTAGTTCATGTATAAATAAATGAAAACTGTTAGGATTTTTTTTTTAGAGAATTCCTTCCATACTTTTTATATTTTGGTGAATCAAAGATTGTAAGCCATCTTGGTCAGTTTTTCCAATTTTCAGAGTTCTAATCTATAATCCTTGTATAGGATCGAATTGAGTTGTAAAAGAACTTAGGCTGAAGACCGAGCAAGGAGAATGCTCGAGAACTGACTATCATCACGCCTAACCTTGACCTAAAACTGTGTTGGAGCATTCAATTTAAGGTTCTACCATACTGACAAGGAGAAGTCAGTATGAGGGTTTTCCCGAACTGACTAAGGAGAAGTCAGTTCAAGGGATTTCCATACTGATAAGGAGAAATCAGTATGAGGGTGTTATTCATACTGACTATGGTTAGTCCGTATGAGTGTTTACCATACTGACCCTGGGAAGTCAGTATGAGGGCAAAGTTGTACTGACTTTTAATAGTCAGTATCAGAGCCTCTACCTTTAAAGAATGAGCATCGAAGCTCAGTCAGACTCAGACATTCATATATGCCCAAGTCAGTACGAGGTTATCCAAATTGGGATCCCTCGGGCTGAAAATAAGTCTGACATAAAGTTAGTGCAACGTACACTGACGCTGCAGAGCAAAAATGAGACCTAAGACATGAGCTACGATTGGACAATATAATCCATGAATTTAACATCTGGATTTATGTGTCTAACAAATAGAAATTCAAATTGTCATAGGTCCTCCTCTATATAAAGGTTAGCCCTTCCAACCTTAACAGGTTACCTGAACAGAATTCAAAATCTGATAGTCTTAATAAGACAAGTGCAATCGTTCACGCCATCTCTCTGAGTTTCCGTGTTCTCTAACACGAGACTTGCGTCTCCGACTCAAGTTACCCATCGTGCTAACTTCTCCTAGCACGAGGCTGGAGCTTTAAGCTGAAACTCTTCTTGGTGAATATATCTTTCTGAGATATATTCATAGCAGTCAGTTTCCTA
This sequence comes from Plectranthus barbatus, assembly GCA_026898455.1. Lineage (NCBI taxonomy): Eukaryota > Viridiplantae > Streptophyta > Magnoliopsida > Lamiales > Lamiaceae > Plectranthus > Plectranthus barbatus. Next base: position 12,813 of record JAPKLW010002810.1, on the reverse strand, counting down.
GTCTGGGATTCTGATTCTCACGGGCGCATGCCAACCACCTGAGTTCTAGGAAGAACAAGTAAACATCCAACCACCGGGAAGGAGGCTGCGGGGTGCGTCCCCACTTTAACCTGAAGACTGAGTCTGCAAGGAGTTCCTAGGCGAGTGCCATAGCTGACCAGAGGACGGAGGTGCCATCGAACTGTGTATAGATTGTAAGGAGGCTTGTACTAACTTAGTGAATTATCCAGACCTTGGGTCTGAAGAGTGGATGTAGGATATTGAGATCCGAACCACTATAAGTCATGTGTGCTCATTTACAACTTTATTTAGTTACTGCTCTGTTTTCTGTTTCACAAACTGACTTTGAAACCTTCAATACTTCTAAGTATTGAAGAGTATATACTGTGAAACTGACTTAACCAGGACAGGACTAAGCTTAACTCCTTCAAACACACTAAACTGACTATACTCTGTTTTAGTTAAACAAGTGCAACTGTCTACTTAATTCCGCTGCACAGTTTTACACTCTGATTTCAGGACCAACTAGTGGTATCACGCGCCAAGGTTCTTACAAACTAAGGTTGTGTTGAGTCACTTAGGACCAGATCTGTTTTTCTGCACTTGGTTCTGTTTGTGTGTTATTAAGCTTAGGTACGCAGAGATAACTCGGATTTCGAAGCTTCCAAAGTATTCATCAGAATACTTTGAGATATGGAAGAAGCGTTCGTTGATTATGCTGAAGAATGTCCAACCAAAGATGGCAGAGGTTCTTGATACGTGCGTAAATTGACCTATATTTTGGTGTGTTTGTGTGCTTGTTTTGGTTATTTTACGCCCGTATCATAGGTTTTTCTTCATGATTGGTTGTGTTTTGGTTTGGTTTTCGTGTTTTGTGAGTTTCATGTGTGTAGGTTCAGTTTTGAGCATAATCGAGCATTTTCGGTGGAGTTTCGGTGGAAAATCGCACGAAGTTGGAGGTTTTGAGGTGTCGCTCGCCCGAGCTTGTGCAGGCTCGGCCGAGCTGCATTTCAGAGAGCTCGCTCGGCCGAGCGTGGGCAGGCTCGGTCGAGCCGTGGTTCAGAGGGTTTGATCGACCGCGCGGTAGCAGGCTCGGCCGAGCGCGGTTTGGACCGGGCGAGCATTCCTGTTTCTCAGCATTTTTGGCGGTTTCTAACTTCGACCGGGCAAGCCATTCTTCGACCGGGCGATCCGAGGGTCATTTTTCTTGTCTATAAAAGGGGGAGAATTGAGATTAGATAGGACTTTTGGCCATATTTCATTTTTAGAAGTTAGAATTCTCTCTCACGATCGTAACTACCATTCTTCTCATCTACAACCAAGTAGCTTCAATATCATTCCTTGGAGGAAATTTGAAGGATCAAGCTTGGTAGATCAAGACACAAGACCAAATTAGGGAAGAATCTTCTTTCTATTCTCAATTGTAATGATTTTCAACAATTTCTACTTTGTAATTGCACAATTGATGGATATGATGAGCTAAACTTCTATTGGATGTTGAATTGAGAGAGGATGCATGAAATTGGAATTGATTTTTGCTTGTTTACCTTTCTATGTGTGATTGGAGCATGCTAGAGCCTTTTCACAATCCCTAAGTGTAGGTATTAGCCAATTTAGGTGATGATTTATACGAGTATTGCAGCCGTTACGCGGATATGAGTGTCGCGAATAGCATGTTTCCTTGTGTTATTTTATCCAATCCATGTGCGGGTAGATGGCATAGGGCGATGATTCACGTTCCTTTTGGAGTGAGCTATAGCCGATAACGTGACTGTTTGAGGTGGTAGTTTCATCAACGGTCGGTCTACCGTGACTGGGGGTCGACTAGGGTAGGGTGAGAGTTCATCCTCATAGAAATTAAATTGTGTTTACAACGAATATCGATCTAATGGATTGCATCCAAACTTGATTCAACATCCTCTTTTCTTTAATTGCGTACTTCGTTGTCTTGATTTACCATTGATTGGAGATTGATTGAGAATATTGTGGTGAAATGATGATGATATGTTATGTTTGGATTAGTTAGATTTACATTGCTTTCTTAGGATTTTAGACAAAACTCAACGACTTGAAATTTACCTAGCTACCAAACTTCACTCGGTACTTTAGTACTCTAATAGGCGAAGCGGAGAAGGAACCGGGTTGACAATTTATTCTTTGACAAGCTCTTTAGAGGGTGAACTTCTAGAGGCACGTCAAGTTTTGGCGCCGTTGCCGGGGAACTTCAATTAGTAGGTTGATAGATATTAGGGGAAAAGTGAAGTTTGTAGACTAGGTGTTTGTGTTTTTGCTTGTGAAAAATTTTATTGCTTGTTGTTTGTTGATTGGTTGTCAATTGCTTTTGTTTGAAAAAGTTGTTGTTGTGTGATTGGTTTCCTTGGTGGAATTGTAGGTGTGTATGATAACGAGGTCCAAGGCTCGCGAGCTCTTGGAAAGGAAACTACACCAAGACCAAGGAAGTATTGAGATTGATTTGGAAATGGCTAATCCGGGGGAAGATACCATGAGGATTGGAGAGTTGGAAAGACAAATTGAAATGATGAAGGCGTTGCTCAATGAGAGGAATGGTCCTCGTAGGCCACTTCAAAATCTTTTTCGACCTCAAGTAGAGCCTTTAACCGGTGGTTTTCGACTCGGAGTGAATGCCACGCAGTTTGAAATCAAACCTCAATTGGTTCAAATGATTCAAAACAATCAATTTGGAGGACATGCTACCGAAGATCCGAATGTGCATATATCCCGATTTTTGGAAATCACGGATACCATTAAGATCAATCAAGTTCCTCAAGACTTGATTCGGATGCGATTATTCTCATTTTCATTGAGAGATTCGGCAAGGCATTGGTTTGAGGGTCTAGACAAGACAAATATAGCCACATGGGAAGAGTTAAGGGAGAAGTTCCTCTTCAAATTTTTTCCACCAAGTCTAACCTTGAAGAGAAGGGCAGATATTACCTCATTCGGACAAAGATATGATGAATCTCTATATGAGGCATGGGATAGGTTCCGAGAGCTCATACGGAAGTGCCCAAGCCATGGTTTTTCCAAGAGTCAACAAATATGCCAATTCTATGGTGGATTGGAGTCTGAGATGAAAATGTTGTTGGATGCGTCTTCGGGAGGAGTGTTCCTTGAATTGGAAGAGGATGAAGCTTGGAGTTTGATTGAGCGGATAGCTAATAATAACAGTCAATGGCCAAGGAGAAGAAGGGATTACGACGAAGTGAACACAGTGAGAGTAGCAAGTGGTATAGAAGTATTGCAAGATCAAATGACTTCAATGCAAGAGAAGATCGAGATGTTAATGTGTGAAGTCGAGAGACGAGGTAAGGGATATGGAAGAGATGTGTACTCTATGGGAGTGCCATTGAGTGGATATCAAGAATTGAGGAAGGAGCCGTACGGTGGAGACTTTTTATTTGATCCATGGGACAATAGGAGTGTGACATCACAAGTGTGGGAGAACTACTCGAATCCTCTATACCTGGAAGAGGAAGAGTGGATGCCGGAAGTGGAAGAAAATTTTGAGTGGAAGTGTGAAAGAAATGAGACATGTTTGAAGGAAATTAAATAACAAGTGGCGTGTATTGTGAATCAATTAAATCATGAGGAAGAAGGTCCGTTGGAGGGTGCTTGTGGAATAATAACCACTAGAAGTGGATTGTCTTATGATGGACCGAAACAAGTTACTCAAGAAAGTGAGAAGGAGAAGGTTGATGGAGTTATTAAGAAAAAGGTTATGTTCAAAGAAGAAGAAGAAGTCATACCGCAAGAAGCTAAAGAACAAGATGCATCGGTAAAGAAATCCACTGAAAAAGAAGCAATTCCTTCCATGCCTTATCCTCAACGATTTGAGAAGAGTAGGAAGAACAAGAAGTTTGCTAGATTTCTTGAATATTTGAGCAAGATTCATATAAATCTTCCTTTACTAGAGGTATTACAAGAAATGCCGGGACATGTCAAGATGTTGAAAGAGATGTTTACTCAAAAGAGTAAGTTTGGGATTGGTGAATATGAGACAGTGTACCTATTTGAAGAATGTAGTGCAGTGATTCAAAGGAAGATGCCATTCAAAAGGCAAGATCCAGGCAGTTTCACTATTTCTTGTGTGATTGGAGGAGTTGAAGTCACTCGTGCTTTGTGTGATTCCGGAGCTAGCATTAATCTAATGCCATTGTCTTTGTTCAAGAAATTGGAAATTGGGGAGATTAAAGCCACCACCATGACACTTCAAATGGCGGATAGGTCCTTGTCGTATCCTAAAGGGATTGTTGAGGATGTGCTAGTAAAAGTGCGAGATTTTATATTTCCGGCTGATTTTGTGATACTTGACATGGAAGATGACGGAGATGTTCCTCTTATTTTGGGAAGGCCGTTTTTGTCCACTGGAGGAGCTTTGTTTGACATGAAACATGGCCAACTAACTTTTCAATTTGATGGAAAAAGAATCACTTTTTCTTTTCCCGAAGTCATGAAGAGGCCATGTAGAGATAGTGAGGTGGTGAATGAAAGAACATTTGAGAAGTATGAGGGGAAACTTGAAGAGACTCCAATGCAAGAATCAACAGTTGTCAAGCCATGGAATGAAACAGATCAAGAAGAGAGAGTTTCAAAGGACACGAGACTTTTTCTGAGGATGAGTGGCAATGTGATTAATGAAGGCATGGGGGATAGGAATTCAAGCTTTGTGATGAAATCTAAGGAAAGTGTGAGTGATGAAGTCAAAGAAAAGGAGATAAAAGTGGTGCAAGAGGAAGAACCACAAAAGGAGGGTGAAGTGTTACCTCAAGAAGATGAGAAGGATAAGAGCACCAACGAGTTGGTGCAACATGAGGATTGTAAGAAGAACGGTGATAATGAGATACCTTCACCCGAGGGAATTCAAGAAATTTCAATTTTTGCACAACTATTCAAAGAAGACAGATTGAGGAGATGTAATAATCTTGATGTTGTATTTGAAAGGTCATTGGTGATTGAGACATGGTTAGATGGGGTGTTTGATAGCATGCTTGTGTTGAGAAAATTTCGAGTAATAATGAGTGTGAGTTTGGTTGGAGGTAGCGTAGGAAGAAGATCAATCAATGAGTCGCTTCCAAGCAATATGCGATCGGTAGAGAAAGGTATACACAAAGTTCACAAGATTTTTGACAACGGATGATTCGGTAAGGTCGTCTAGCTACCGACGTTAAGGAAGCGCTTGTTGGGAGGCAACCCAACCAATTTTGTTTCTTTTGTTTAATTTCTTTTAGTTGCTTTTATTTTGAATAAATGATTAGTTGTTGGTTTTATGTTTGTAGGAGGAGCTACAAGATCGAGAGGAGTGACGATGCACCGTCTACCATTTTTGCAAACTTAGTCTCACTTGACTAAGTTTGGGGGGATGTGCCGGTAGCCGGTGCCTTGGTTTATTCTTCTCTATCCCTTTATCATCATTATCACTTTTCTTTAGTTTGTGTGTTTAGTTTAGTTGATTTGAATAATGATTCGGAATTCGATTTGGTTGTATTATGATCTACTTATATTACTATGGTTGTGGATTTGTTGTGAATTTTTTGGATGATTTGGTGATTGAATGGATTGATCGTTTATGGACAAGTTTACTTGTGCTTAATTCTTTCTATTTGGCATTGGTATGTGGAATGTATTGTGGTTTGGAATGAATGGTGGAACTTGGGCTTATTGCTTTATTTTTTTTTTGTTGAATGGATGCTTGGATTGTGGAAGTTGGTGGAAATGAGAACTTAATTGGCTAGGTTATGCTCAAGTTTTTGGTGGTGTGTTGTTTTGAGTAGGTGCAAATAAGGAATGGAGAGCGGAGATCGTGCCTACTGATGGTAACGCTTTCTATCGTTCTTCTACCGTTTAGTTTTAATTGTTTCGTGTTATGGTATGTAGATTGTTTGTAGTAATGTTGTGTGCTTGTGTTTGTGTGTGATGAACTCGAATTAGACTTGAGATTTAATCATGATTTACTTAGGTGTTGGGAAAATTATCTAAGTTTCCCTTCCCCAGTTGATAGCTTAGATCCTTGATTTGGTGCTTAAGTGTTTTGGTGGATCAAATCCTAAGTCCAACCAGCGTCAGTTTGTCTCTAGAATAGCTCTAGTCTCAAATGTAAAGTCCTGTTTAGGTCTTTTGAGTTGTAAGTCGTGGCTGATCAAGACTCATGCTGGCTACTGTTCACCAGCATGAGATGTGCTTACCAGTTGAGAGAAGTCTCACCAGCAAAAGTGACTGACAAAGACTCATGCTGACACTGTTCATCAGCATGGAGTAGAGCTATTGACTGGTTACTGTTCACCAGCAGAATATGTGTTCTGGCTGACACTATTCACCAGCGGTGAAGCCACCAGTCACGGGAGATTCGAAGAAAGGGTTAACATCAGACATATTGGTAGACTTAGATTGTGCAAGCGTAAGTCACCAGCAGAGACTGCCAGCACAAGATCACCAGAATGATCTACCAGTCGGAGGTTACCAGCAGAATTCAAGATTCACTCTCCCAGTATCTTAGAGACAAAAAGAAGATTCGTCTGAGGAATATACTGACAAAGTATGACTTTAAGGGAGGATACCTTAAAGTCTATCAGTTCAAGACACCAGTTGCGATTCCTCGTACTGACGAAATAATGCCGTTCTGACACAAAGAGGTCTGTGTCAGAAAAAGCAGACACAGGTATGGCGTTTTCCTGAAATTCCTACCTGCCGCCGTCTGAAGTACATCCGAGGACAGAGAGCCATTCCGGATGTGTCCAAACGGCTAGAATTTGAATGGGATCCTGCGTCTATAAATAGGTCGGAACTACCAACATTTAAGACGCTAGAAAGCTTGCTTCCACGCTTCCACGCTGGCTAGAACGCTTGCATCCTGAACATTCAATACTCTCCAACTACCGAAAGAACAAACATTCATTGCAAGCAAGCAAGCATCTTTCGAGGCTTTCTTTAAAGCTTTTCCGTGTGTTGATATCTTTCAAACACGAGACTTTCAAGCTTCCTGCTTGTAAGTTTAGACCTCACTTGGTGTTCTTTCTCTTTCTGAGGAAGAACATAGCAGCTCTAGAGCCAGCCAGCTCTTGAGTTATTACGGGCAGTTTGCCGTAGAGGATTTACGTTCTTGGGAGAACTCAACACCCAACCAGTCGGAGGAGGAGGTTGAAGTGACGTGCTCGCACTCCATCCATCTGACGAGAGCTGAAGAAGGACAAGGACCGGGAGCGGTTGATCCAGTGGACTGGTAAACGGGGCATCTACCAGCTGGAGATAGATCGTAGGACTCTTTGTACCTGATTGCTCTTATAGTGAATTTCCAGTGAGTCGACTGGAGAGTGGACGTAGATCAGTTGATCGAACCACTATAAAATCCTTTTGTCTTTATCAGCTTTCTACATTTTCATACTGATTTGAAACCCAGCACTCAAGTGCTGGTGTATATCTGAAAACTGATATAACTGTGCAAACAAGGCTAAGATATTCTAAGTCTTGAGCTACCAGCTGACCAACCAGTCGCCAGTCAGCTGAGTACTCATAGTGCCAGTTGACTTACCAGCTGACAAGGTCCCAGTCAGCTGAGTAACCAGCAGAGTGCAAGAAACGAACTAACACATTTTCCGCTGCCAAGTTATACCCTGATAAACCGGGACCAACAAGTGGTATCAGAGCGAGGTTCTTACAGACCGTTCGTATCTGAGTCGCTTAGGACCGTGATCTGCGTTTCCTTGCGCTCTCTTTTTGTTTGTTTGTCTGTTTAGCTCAGGTACATCAAGATGAATAATCCGAAGCTACTCGACTACAAGTCTGTAAAGTATGATATATGGCGGAAGAGGTCGCTCATATCTCTTAAGAGCATCCATCCAGAGATGAAAGATGTGCTGGAGACAGGGCCGATTGAGATAACCAAGATTCAGCACCAGCTAGGAGATCGTCCAGCTGCTGTGATCCCAAAGCCCCAAGACGAATGGACTTCTGAGGATAGGAAGCGGAATCAGTTGGATTCCATTGCTCACGAGTTAATCCTGGCTTCTCTTCCAGAGTCGCTGATGGAGGAAGCCCTCCAGTTTGATAATGCCAAGGGAGTATGGGATTATCTTGATAGTTTATGTCAAGAAACTGACCAAATGAAACGCAACAAATTGCAGGTTGCAGTGGACAAATATGAGTCCTTCCAGATGCTGCCTGGAGAAACCATCAAGGAGATGGAGGCGAGATTCAACGCCATCGTACAAATCATAGACGATTTTGAGTCACATTGCTCCGACTCAGAAGACGTCACTTTAGATGTTCTTCAACATGAATTTTTAAAATTTTATGAAATAAAAAATGTTTTGGCTGGTGAAAATGCTTCGCTGAAAGGTCAAATTACTGTTTTGACCAGTGAGATTGAAAAATCGAGGTCCATCAGCGAAGAGCTAGCAAGTTTGAAAAAGACTCATTTTGAGCTGCTCCAAGAATTTCAAATTGCAAAAACTGAGCGAGATAATTTTCACAATCTCGTTCTGGAGCAAGAAAATCGAATCAATTTTCTAAATGAAGGCTCAAAAGACTTAGAAGCAGCTCTAAGTCATTGGAGAAAGCCTTCTGATAAGTCCGGGTTGGGTTTTACAAAAGATTTGAACATAAATCAACCCGAACAAATCAGTACTCATAAGGGTAAGGGCAAACCGGTAAATGCATCAGCACCAGCTGGTAATACCAGTCAGTCCCGAATGGCTAATCAGCATAGGAACCGTAAGCCCAGATATAGAGGTGAGTCATCACGACAAGAACCTCAACTGGCAAGGTCCTCTGCTGACAGGACGCCAGTTCACCCCAGGACGCAGACTATGCCAAAATATTCTAAGGCAAGGAAGTCAGCGTCAGCTGCCAGTGGAATCCGACAGCCAGCACCAGCTGTCCAGAGATTCCACGCACAACCTTACAAGTATGCCAGTTGCCAGCATACTTACAAGGGATCCAAATCTCAGCGGAACACTGAGAGAAGGACATTTCCCGATAGGAGGAATACCTATCGGAGGCCTGAGCCCAATCAAAACCTTTTCTCAAGGGCTGGGAAGGCTAATCATCGTGGCCCTCAATTTCAGAGACCACCAAGGCAACACGATCAGTCGGAAAGAAATTTCCGACACTCTTGGAGGAAGAATACCTCCAGAGGATCTGCACACACAGCCACACCTTCCAAAACCATGCATTATTTTAGAAGGAAGGGAAAGGCCACAGGTGATGTCAGCAAGGGTAACACCAAGCTGAAGATCACACAAGTCTGGATTCCGAAAGGAATGATCCAGAGATCTAACCCTGCAGGACCCGCTGATGATCGGGGACCTAAATGATTCTATTTTTCTTGCAGGAACTAGGTCATGCAAGTCAGCTTCAGAGGTCGAGCGAGTGGATCATTGATAGTGGTTGCTCCGCTCATATGACTGGTGAGGAGTTCCTGTTTTCTGAGCTCACCAAGGTCAGAGGACCTCCAGTCATTTTTGGTGATAACTCCAAGGGCAGAGTTATTAGCAAGGGCTGCATAGAAAAAGATGATGTCCGAATTGTGAACGTATCCCTTGTTACCAACCTGAAGCACAACCTCCTGAGCATCAGTCAGCTGTGCGACAATGGTTATACCATTGTGTTTGACAAGTCTGGGTGCCAGATCAAGAATGAAGATTCTGGTGAGACCAAGCTGAGAGGTGTCAGGAAAGGAGGCCTTTATGTCGTTGACTGGCAAAGCGGGAAGACTGATACATGCTTTGTAGCCACCAGCTCCATGGAGACTAACTGGCTGTGGCACAAAAGGTTAAGTCATTTGAATTTCAAAACTATTAACTATCTAACCAAGCATGATCTTGTAGATGGTCTTCCCAAGGGCGGGTTCAAGAAGGAAGGAATTTGCAAGGCATGCCAGCAAGGCAAGCAAACCTAGAAGTCCTTCAAGAGCCAGTCACCTGTTTGCCCCAGTACCAGTCAGGTACTTGAGCTGTTACATATGGACCTGTTTGGACCAGTAACGCCGCAAACCATTGGAGGAAGACGATATTCGCTGGTAGTAGTTGATGACTACTCGCGCTATACATGGGTCAAGTTGCTTAGGACAAAGGATGAGGTGAAGGTGATTCTTCCTGAGTTGATCATCCAAGCGCAGAAGCAACGCGAAGCAGTAGTGAAGCGAATTCGTTCGGACAATGGGACTGAATTCTGCAACGGTCCGCTGATGGATTTTTGCGCGGAGGCCGGGATCAAACATGAGAGATCTACACCAAGGCAACCGCAGCAGAATGGACTGGCAGAACGTAGGAACAGGACGCTGAAAGAAGCAGTCCGGTCCATGCTGGCTGAGTCCGGCTTGGGACAGAGTTTCTGGGGAGAAGCGTTGGTGACTGCCTGCTACACTCAGAATAGAAGCGGGATCAACGACAGACTCTAGAAAACTCCCTACGAAGTGTACTTTGGTCGTAAGCCTTCTATAGCTCATCTTCGTGCATTCGGTTCACCATGTTATATCCATAATAATGGGAAGTCGAAGTTAAATGCTTTCTCGCCTAAGGCTGATGAGGGTGTGTTTGTCGGATATGGACATCCCTCTCACAAGGGCTATAGAGTATTTAACAAGACTACCCAGCTTGTGGAAATAACATGCAATGTTGTTTTTGATGAAGCTACTTTAGTGCGCAGGACCTTACGCCAACTGGCTGAAGATGTTCCTGAGGTCGAGGATGTCAGCAACCAGTTGGGCAGGAATTCTTCCGATGCTCAACCAACTGGTTCGACTAGACCTATAAATGGATCATCTTCACAACCAGTTCCCTCAGGTGCCCATCAGCAACCTGAGAGGGTCGGTGATGCAAATGATCTTGCTGAGACCTTACACTCAATCTCCCTGAGTGGATCTATCAAAAATCAAGGGGGAATTACGACTGGAATCTTTGAACCAGAAGACAACGATGGACCAGCTGGAGTGGATGTTCCTGCTGATGCTGACAACGTTGGTGAAGGTTCAGGAAGCCAGTCAGACGGAGAAGCTGATGAAGAAGTTCCAACTGGTGAAAATCAACCAGCAGTTGAAGTTCCAGTTCCAACTGGTGATGTTCAACCGCCAGTTATTCTTCCAGCTCCGACTGGTGGAAATGTGGAAGCACCAGTCGTCAGGACAGATGAACCTAGTTCACAGCCGGCACCAGCAGTCGCTGGTCCTCCCAAATGGCTGAGGGATCACCCAACTGATGCTATTCTCGGTGATCCGGAAGGTTCTGTCCAGACTCGACACGGCAGTGCGCTCCTGAGTTGTTTTATCTCTCAAATGGAACCCACTTCCATAGGAGTGGCGCTCGAATCTGCCGATTGGATCAATGCCATGCAAGAGGAGCTTGCAGAATTCACTCGCAATAATGTTTGGGACTTGGTGGAGAGACCATCACATCAGTCAGTGATTGGCACCAAGTGGGTTTTCAAGAACAAGCGAGATGAAAATGGCACCGTGGTCAGAAACAAAGCTCGATTAGTCGCCAAAGGTTACAGGCAGTGTGAAGGGATCGATTTCGATGAGACCTTCGCACCAGTTGCCAGAATGGAGGCGATACGGCTGTTCCTTGCGTATGCAGCGTATCACGGCTTCACAGTGTTCCAGATGGATGTGAAGAGCGCCTTCCTGAATGGCGAGCTAAAAGAGGAGGTATATGTCGAGCAACCTCCAGGCTTTGAAGTTGGCACCAAGGTGTACAAGCTGAGAAAGGCCCTGTATGGATTGAAACAGGCGCCCAGGGCTTGGTACGAAACGTTGTCACAATTCCTCACCAGCAATGGATTTCGGAAAGGGAAGATTGATAGGACTCTCTTTCTTCTCAAGGATGGTGGTGACATGCTAATGGTGCAGATCTATGTAGATGACATCATATTCGGATCAAGGAATATAACTCTTTGTGAGAAGTTTTCTCAACTGATGCAGACATCATTTCAGATGAGTATGATGGGCAAGTTAACATACTTTCTCGGACTCCAGGTCCAGCAGTCAGCTGATGGAATTTTTATCAGCCAGCGAAAGTATACGAAGGACTTAATCCAGAAATATTGCCCAGAGAAAACTAAGTCCCTCAGAATACCTATGAGCACCAGTTGTCAAATATTTCTTGATGAGCAAGGTGAATCAGTTGATCCTACCATTTACCGAGGAATCATTGGATCACTTCTCTATCTCACAGCCAGCAGACCCGACATTTCTTATTCAGTCGGAGTGTGTGCCAGATTTCAAGCAAATCCGAAGAAGTCACACATGGAAGCTGCCAAGAGGATAGTGAAATATCTGAAGGGGACTGAATCTCTCGGAATATGGTATCCCAGGAATGATGAGCTTACACTCATTGGATATTCAGATTCAGATTTCGCTGGATGCCGTATTGACCGGAAGAGTACCAGTGGTACGTGTCAGTTTCTAGGACACAAGCTGATCAGTTGGTTCAGCAAGAAGCAGCACTCTGTTGCTACATCCACCACTGAGGCTGAATATGTTGCCGCTGCCAGTTGCTGTGCTCAAATAATTTGGATCAAGCAACAACTGGAGGATTATGAAGTGGACACTGGCTGTGTTCCAATCTATTGCGACAACAACAGTGCTATGTGCATCACGAAGAATCCGGTTCATCACTCCAGAACCAAGCACATAGATATTCGACATCACTTCATTCGTGATCATGTCGAGAAGAAGGATGTCAGCGTGGACTATATCAGAACTGAAGATCAACTGGCTGACATCTTCACCAAGCCACTGCCAGAAGCAAGATTTAAGGAGTTGTGCATCAAACTCGGTCTTATGGAGATTGATGTGAGCCC
>JAPKLW010002809.1:0-63577 GCA_026898455.1 Plectranthus barbatus | reverse complement strand
TTACTTTGTCCTAATGCAACTGCTAATTTCCGTATCGTAGTTCTCTTAGAATATTCTAAACTTGAAAGTCTTTCAAGATCAACATTCACTCTTTTTTGAACATTCGTACCCTTTCTACTTACAAGATGTATAGCTTCACCTTTTTTTTGTTGTTTTTTCTCAGCTGCCCAAAGTCGTCTCACCGTAGTTTTGGATACGGCGAATTTTTGTTGTGCTTCCACAAGCTTGCCATGAGCTGGTTTCCCATCGATACAACTTTCGAGGTGAATTGGATGATTTGATTACATTGTTGTGTTGACAAATCTGCTTTCCACCCCATCTTTTTTTCTCTTTGTATTGTGAACTTGCAGTTTTTAGGATTACCTTTATATGCTGCTGCCTTTTGAATTGGTGGGATAAATTGAAACTTTTGAATTTTTGGTGTGATTATTTTTGTGTTTTGGTGGGAACTCAAATTGACTTAATTAGTGATGAATGCAAGTTTTGTGATTTCTTAGGGCATAAAAACTGTAAAAGAAATTTAATTATTCAAAATTACATTATATAAATAATTAAATTATTAAAAAAATCACATTATATAAAAAAAATTAAATTATTAAAGAAATCAGATTATATAATTTAAATATAAAAGTAATTATAAAGTGAGGCATTAAACAATTTAATCATCTTTCTCTATTTTATTATCAAACACACTTAACCACTAAACACAACCTCCTAAAATGCCGTGTCCAAAAGAAAAGTACCTATTGGTTTGGGACGGAGGGAGTATTAGATTATATTATATTTCAATTTTTAAAAATTGAAAGTTTAATACTTAATACAAATAATAGTTAATTTAGCACCCATTACGTACAGAATTTAATTTAAACATTAGAATTGAATACTCATTTACGAATATACCCTATATCTATATTATCCAAAATTACATAAAGATACTAGTCACGACGTACATTTTAGTGAATTTTGATTTAAAAAGCTAAACGTCAATTTGTAGCAATGAGCGGTCATTTCTCCCTACCACTAAAATGTAGTTTACCTTACTAAAGGAATATAATAAAATAAAATCTTATTTTATTTTATATTCGTATTTACAATATTATAAGCCAAAGATACTAAGATTTTTAAAAAATTAATTATTGATTCATGGAAATATGGCTACAAATGGTTTACTTTTATGTTTTCTGGCAAGAGTTTTTACTATTCACAATAGAGAATAAGAAACTTCTTTCAAACATTAATTTTTATTTAATTTTTTTTTACGTTAATCGATCTCTCTCTCTCTCGCACACACACAAATGGCCATAAGCAATATTTGAAACATATGTGCTAGCTAGCTTTAATTTTCAAAAAATCATAATTATCATAAAGATGGAGTTACAGTTTACATGTACATTTCCTTCTATTCACTATTTTAACATCATTGAAAACTTCTCAACTTTTTATTCTTCTAAATGCACCTACCTATCTGTCTTTGATTTTTAATCCCTACCTCTATTCTCTTTTCAGATGACATTCATTGAGTAAAGATTAAAGAGGCATTCAATCTACACTAATATTCAGCAGAGTCATAGTTGAAATTTGGATTCTTGGAAACCATGAATTTTGGAAAGTAGATAAAAAAAGATTGATGTAGCAAATTTTGGACATTAACTCTAATTAGACTTTGCATGGGCATGGTTTTTTGGTGAGGAAAAGTCTATAATCTCTAGCTCCGATAATGGATTCCATTTTTAATCGATTTGACTGATGTCCAATCCAATTTTTCTGGCGTGGGCTTGCAATAGATGGAGATGGGGACTAGGGTTATGATGCTTCTCAAAGAAAAAGAGAGAAAAAAATAAATAAATAAAAATTGGGCATTCATTGCATATGATTATGCAAACACTTAACACACAAACGATTGGCTGCTTACTACAATAAATGGGTGTTGAGAAAAGTAGGCTAATTAGCATTATATATCAATAATGTGTAACATTTTGATCCACAGATATAGGTCAACAAAAAAAAAAATTTAAAGCAAGTAAATGTGTTGTAAGTGGTGGACAAGCGTGACATGACATAAATTGTGTTGGTCCAATCCAATTTGAGGGGAAATAGATGAGGTTTGACCAGATTCAATTGAGAGGCCCCGGCTATTTCAATAAATATATATTGTTGTAAAAATTGTTAGGCACCGATGGAACTGAACTTAAAGCATAGAGTTATTCTAGACGGTAGTTAATTGGTAAATTAATAAATATTAAAATTACATAAGTTTTAATTATTTTTGTAATAAATATACAAAAATAATAGATCGCCTGAACCGATTATGTGATGCCTAGCACACTTAGTAGGTCACCTACATCAGCCAGTTAGGCAGTGCCTAGGCGGCGATTACTCGCCAAACTTATTAGATACGTTTGAGTATTTTTTGTTTTGTTTTAAATTTATGATGGAAGCGAAGACTCAATGATAAACAGTTTACGTTTCAACAAAAATCACATGGAATAGCGATGTTTTTGCTGTGCGTATGCCTTTTTTAAAAGTACTGATATTTTCTCGTTTGGAATTTTATCAAAACATCAACTTTCCATAGCCGGATTTTCGTTAATGTCATAAATTTTAAATAAAATTGATATTGTATGAGAACATGCATAATTCATACTTTATATATTTGAAAAAAATGCATAAATTTGTAGTATAACAGCACTTTTACTGTGAATTCCGAAACTAATTCATGATACCCTAACGGATATAAATATTGTGCAGAAAATGTGTCACATTTCAACATATTCTGTAGTGTCACATCAGATGCGTGCAAATGTACAATTATTTTGGTATCATAAAATTAGAATGTGCTGAATAAGAAATATTCAATGTGAAGTTATGTCAGTCAAAATTCCCATAATTGCATCATAGAATTCAGGAATAATGTATGAATTTACACAAGCCTATTGCAATTTCAAATGTTGTCAGCTTTTTGTATTTTTTTATTTTATTTATATTTTATATTTTGTTTGGTTTCAAGTGGGCTTGTACGCTGGGAAAATATACATTTCTATACAATTTTGTAGATATAATATCACGTCTAAATTCAATCATAAACCTTAGAATATAGAGATGGTGTGATGAGAGATTTTCTTTTATAAAAATGGTGCGAGACAATCCATATTATAAAATAGATTTTACTGAATAAATACTCTGTCTCATATTAATTATCTTATTTTCCATTTTCGTATATCCCATTTTAATTATCTAATTTTTAAAATGATAAAAATTTTCACATTCAACAATGAAATATTAATTACATTCAATTCATTCTATACTCACAATTAAAATACATTATTTTACTGCATAAAATTCATCATTAGATTAAAATATTATAAATCAGTCTAGAAAAATCGTAAGTCATTTAATGCAAGTTTTTGCCTTCAATATATAAGTATCACATCTCGAAAAAAGATCGACGGCCTTCTCCATTCCGGCGAACACTCATGGATATTCACAAAGCTTTCCACATGAAAGGAGGAAATGGTGACAACAGCTACTCCAAAAACTCTTCACTTCAGGTCTCTCTCTCTCTACATACACAACACATACGAGATTGTAAAATATTGTGTGTATCAGAAAAGGGCCGCCGAGAAGGTGAAGCACATCACGGCGGCGGCGGTGGAACAAGTGTACGCAACAAAACAGCCGAGGAGCATAGGAATCGCCGATCTAGGGTGCTCGTCGGGGCCCAACACTCTGTGCAACATAAAACTGGTGGTGGATGCGGTGCAGAGGGCGAGTGGAGTGATGGGTCTGCCGGAGCCGGAATTCCGGGTGTACCTCAACGATCTTCACACCAACGATTTTAACACCATCTTCCGGTCCTTGCCGGATTTCTACCGGGACCTCCACAAAGGCGGATCCGACCGCCCGCCTCTCTACATTGCCGCCTACCCCGGCACATTCTACGGCAGGCTCTTCCCCGATGAGTCCCTGCATTTCGTTTACTCCTCCAACAGCCTGCACTGACTCTCTCAGGTAATTAATAATATCAGCTTCCGCAAATCTGCTTTTTTCAAATTTCTTTTTGGGGTTAATTGCAAAATTTAACAAAACTTTTCATTACTTTTGCAATTATAACATGTTTCTCAAATCTTTGCAATTACAACATAAAAATTTTCGATTTTTGCAATTACAACACAAAATTCAAAATCTTTGCAAATATAACAGACATATATTTTATCTCAAAAACTATTAAATAAAAATTAAGACATGTACAGTTTTTTGTTTGCTTTTTATTTTTAAATTTGAATAAGTTTCAAATTACACATTTTTGTGTTTATTTATTTTATTATTATATTTGGTATTATTTAATCTTTTAAGTTTTGAAAATTAACATAATATATATTAAATTATTATACATTATAAATTAGTTAAAGAAAAATGTTAATGATTTTTAATTGATATAACGATACAAAATTCATTTTTATGTTAAACCAAAATTTAAGATATAAAATAAAACAATTACAAAATTCAATTGTTTGTATGAATGATTGATAACTTTTTGGATAAAAGAATTATGTGTTATGATTTAAGAAATTTCAGATTTTGTGTTATAATCGCAAATAGTTTAAATATATGTTATAATTGGGAAAATAATTTAATTTAAGTAACAAATAACAAAAATTTAAAATTGCGTTAAATTTGAAGTTATGTACTCATCATTATTAAATAAAACTTTATATATTTAATTCTATTTTTATCTTAATTTTTAATTGAATAAAGAATAGTGTTACGGATGCAAAACTCTCAAATATTGTGTTGTAATGGCAAGATTATAAAATATTATGTTGTAATTGCTAAAACTAAGAAAATATGTTATACTTGCAAAAATTTTGAAAAGTATGTTATAATTGCCAAAATTCAAAAAACTTGTTATAATTGTCAATTTGTAAAAAGTTATGTTATTATATGCAATTAACCCTTATTTTTATAATTTTTCTTTTCAATACTCCATTTAAGAGCATTTTTGTAAATTACTATAAAGAATAATATTAAATATCGAAATCAAAATATATAATGATAATATGGAAAAATTAAAATTTGTAACGCCCCCATTTAACCTTCCCAATTCCGAGGCACGTTACAGTCGTGGTTACCTAACTTTCAAATAATTTAAAGATAAAACAGCGGAAGACTTCAACATCTGAAAATGTAACTTCTAAGAGTTTACATTTAACCTTCAAATTAAGTATTTCAAACGAGATAAAGATAGTTTAAATGTTTAGATTTTCAAAAGTAGACAAGATCAGGGAAGGAATAGTTTCAGAGAGCGGTGCAACGGTGTGTGTAACGTGGTGGTGACATGCATATGAAGATGCATGTCACAGGATCTTGAATCTTCAGAATTTAGCTTCATACTTTACACCGCCACCTCTCCATCCCTGCTCGCTTAACCTGAGTATTTTAGAAATAATACGAGGGGCTGAGTACTTTCGTACCGCGTGGAAACGTGCCCGAAAACATACAATCTATATAAGAATGCTATGCAACTCACACAGATAAACACGGGATTTTGTTGAAATAAACTGTGTTATCTAAATCATTTTATTTTGCCGCGGCTAACTAACATGTTATTATATCTGTATATCGTGGTGTAACTGGAAGCTGGCCCACTCCCAAGTTACGATGATTAGTCAGGAATGAATTCACACTCAACCCACTATCATCTAAGTGCACTAATCTCGGAACAAACAGCATCGAGATCCGATCGTATTAAGAAAGAAAAGAAATACCCATCCTTATCCGCCTAGGGCTTCAGTACTCCAGCTGAACAGCCCGAGCTCATAAACAAAGTAAGGTTGCTAGCCTTTTATTCACAATTAATAAGATTAGCGCAAGTACTCTACGTACATGGTTCTCGTCCTATTAATAACTCTCTGTTGTTAGCAGACAATCAGAGGACAGATATAATAGCACAAAAACTTTTGCATAGCAATCAGTTTAAAACAAATTATTTTCACACGTTTTGAAAATAAAAGCACGTTTTGATTTTTATACTGAAATAGTTCCCACCTGGTGTTAGGCTTTAATGAACTAGATGTGTTCTCGTAAATTGAGCAGATCGAGCTTTCTTCCTTATCTCACACCTTCAATAACAACAAATATTTCTAATTAGGACGGGTAACTAGGACAGGTACCTAATCAACCTATTCCAAACAACACCTCACAACCGAACTCATGCTACAACTCCCCACGTTTCACAATCCAAGTTCTAACGGAACGACTCAAGTTCTACGGTTCGATAACACAATCAAATACCCCCTTCATTCTCGTAACATGCTTCTCTAATCATATAATGAACTCAGACCTTGAAAATAATTCGAATCGGATCAAATCATACCCAATGAACCTTAATATCCCAAAATTATCCTAAATCCATTAACAACAAAACTTAAATAATTAAATAATTTAAATGAATAAATAAATGAATATATATATATATATATATATCCCTTTTGAAATATAATAATAATACATTACTCCCTCTGTCCCACGAAATTAGTCCCATTTGCCTTTTTTGTCCGTCCCATCTAATTGTCCCATTTCCTAAAATGGCAAACTTTTTTACACTCATCAATAAAATATTAATTCCACTACACTCACTAACATTGGTTATCGTGCCAAAACTAAATGGGACTAATTACCTGTGACGGAGGGAGTATTTAATATAACATATAAGGGAAAATGAGGATGAAAATGATAATATATATATATATATATATAAACACTAATGTGAAGGAAAATAACAAATACTACTTTATTACTTTCTTATGAAATTTTACATACACCTTGATATATTTATATATACCCTACATATATAAATATATATATATATATATGTATATAATATATATATATATATATATATAGGAGAGATAAAATTTACTTTTGAAACATGTATGCACACAATCCTAAAAAGAGAAATATGTATACATACATTTATATTTATATCTATATATGTCCAAATGAAAGAGAATGTGAGAAATATGTATAGATATACACACAATCATATATATACAGTAGAGAGAGAAAGAGAAAACTTCTCCCTTCTCTATTTTTTTTTAAAACGCAGCAAACATATATATATATACATATAAAATATGGGTCCAAACAATTTGCCATCTCCACCGATGATCAGCCGTGCTGGCTGCCACCACCTCCCTGCCAGTCGACCGGCCGTCGGAGAGCAGCAGTAGCTGCAACTACGCAGCTTGCCTTCCGGCCGGGCTCCGGCCAACACGCGACAGCCACCCCCCTCAACTCGCCACAGCCCTCAAATCACACACATGCAAGACCATCTATCCACACTAGCTCGCTCCCTATCCATTCTAGATCACGAAAACATGCTTGAAAGCTCGAAAAACGACGGAAAAAGGAGGTGGGTGAAGCTCACCGGAAAAAGAAGAGACGGCGGCGGCGGCGGTGCCTTTTCCGGCGTCTAAACTCGAAGCACAGGGTCCCAAAATGTTCCCTAGGACGTAAGGAACAAGAATGTATAAGTCTAGACTCGAGAAAATCACAGATAATCGAGTTACTAAAATCTGAAAATCGGATCCTTACCCCTCCGTCGGCCTAACTTCTCTCTACGAGAACTCCTCCGATCCTCAACCTCACGGCACCTACTTTAGCTCAAAATGAAGCTTGAAGAAAGATCTTTCCGATGGTGGTGGTCTCTTGGTCTGGTCTGGTCGGAAACAGCCGGAATGTCGCCGGCAAGATGGGTGGGGCGAAGGGTTTGGGCTGGGAAGGGGGTGGTGTGCGACGGAAGCAAGAGAGAGGGGGAGAGAGAATAATGTTTTCTTTTTTTTTGTATTTTCTTAAACAATGTATAATTCTCTCCTTCTGCCAAGTGTCCTCCCTCACACATGCAACAAGCCACATACTCCCTCTACATGCAATATTCTCAATAATTCCAATTTATACCATATGAAATTCCAAAGTTTTAAGATTCCACCCCAAATTAATATTTCCCTCCATGGATCTCCGAAAATTAGTCCGATCAATTCGCGATAATCCTTAAAATATTACAAACATATTTATAACCCGAATTAGGTAATCGACTTCTTGTATTCAAATTGCAAAATATTGCACAAAATGGAAAGGAAATTATTTTATTTGAATAATTAAGCCTTTAATTAGCTTAATTAAATTCGGGGTATTACAAAATTAGAATGTGATTAATATGTTTTATATTTTTTTGTACGAATTTTGTAAGGCATTTAACATATCAATATTCTTAATTATTTTTTAAAAATCACGACTTTTGTTGTATGATGATATGATTTTCACACAAACTAAACAATATTAATATAGTTGTTTATGGTTAATATGTTTAGATCTTCTTAAATGTTACTTTCATATCTATACTTTTACCTTCTTTTTTTTTTATTTAGAAAATCTAGTAAATTTGTCCATTTTAATAGTAATATCTTTGAGTGTCAAAGGTTTTCTTTATTTCTTATGAGAATAAAATAGTCATTATAAAATTTGTAATATATACATTCCTAATTATTTTGGGGTTGGAAATGATTAAAGCATCTAATTTTATGTCTAATAAATTATAGGTATGATGTACAAGGAAGATATAGAAAATTGGGATTTAAATTTATATATTTTATTTAAAAATTCTTATCATAGTAAAATGATATACAATTACAGGTTCCTCCAGAAATTTACCAAGAGCATTCGTCGATAAACAAAAAGAGCATTTACATATCGGAGAGGACCCCTCCGGAGGTAAAGAAAGCCTACTTGAAACAGTTCCAGCGTGACTTCTCCTTTTTCCTCCGGTCACGGTCGCGGGAGGTCATCGGCGGCGGCCGAATGGTGCTCATACTCCTCGGAAGGATCGCTTCTGATCCTTCTCTCTGCCCCAGTACGTCTTTTAGGGAGCTTTTTTATCAATCTTTAGCCTATCTCGTTGCTCAGGTAAATATTTCATAAACACTTCAAAATTATTTACATTTAGAAATTGTACTTTGCGAGCAAGTTAGTTTGTAGTATTTATTTATTTTTTAAATTTAACTTTGGTTATATGGGCAATATAAGAGATTATAAATAAGGTAGTATGGAAGTTGAGGAGCTGGGATGAAAATGAATCCAAATTTTTTTGGTTTTTGTTTTTAATTATAAAGTATTTATTTATAGAATTGAGATTAATTTTAGTGTATAAGTTATATGAATAATTAGGGTGATGTTGAAGAGGAAAAGTTGGAGAGCTACGAGGTGCATTTTTACGCGCCGTCTAAGGAAGAGTTGGAAGAAGAAGTGAGGAAGGAGGGGTCTTTCAAAGCGGAGATGGTTGAGATGATTGAAATGGAGAAGGAGACGGGGAGCGGCGGAGCTATGGTGGCTAGGGGTGGAAATAGGCCGGGCCTAAGTAGGCTTTGCTCCGATAGGCCTGGGCCTGCGAAAAATTCACTAAGCCTGGGCCTGACCTATTTACTATCATAGGCTTTTGTAAAGGCCTTAGCCTGGCATTTTTAGTGATATAGGCCGGGTTTCTAGCCTACTTGAGGCCTATTTAAGCCTATTTAATAATTTTTTTTAAAAAATTATTTTTAAATTTGAAATACATTATTTGTTTTGTAAATTAAATATATGTATATATTTATATAATATAACTTAATAAAAATAAGAGAAACTATGTAAATCTATTCCAAACTTGAAATGAGTTCTTGAATCTAATTCAGACTTTAGAATATAAACTATTAGTATAAATATTCAAGTTGTATTAAGTTATGAATTTAATTTTTTATATACAATAATAAATATATCTAATAATTATATAATATATTATTTAAGTAGGCCGGCCTGTTAGGCTTGAAAGGCCGGATTTGAAGCCCGAGCCTAAGCATGTTTAATTATATAGGCCATTAAAGAAGCCCGAGTCTGGCCTTTTAATGAGATAGGCCGAGCCTATGTAGGCTTTAAGTAGGCTGGGCCGTAGGCCCCTATCGGGTAGTCTGGCATATTTCCACCCCTAATGGTGGCGAAGGCGGTGAGGTCCATTCAAGAGTCCATGTTGGTTCACCACTTTGGATTTGAGGGGCATATCATGGATAAGTTATTCCACCACTACGCCACTCTCATTGATCAAGAATCGCCCAAACGTGATATTCGGTCCATCACCGCAGTCCTCGTCCTCACCAAATTATAATTAAATTATCTTTTATGTTTATTGAATTTCTTTATTTTGATTTGTAATGTTTTATCAAGTTTTAAAACTAAGGAAATGAATTCTATAACTGTGTTTTAATTTTTAAATGTATTATTTTTTCAACTAATTCGATAAGGCGATGAGAGATATAATGTGATTCCAAAACACACAAAACTATAATCTACCATTTGGAGAGAAGATAATTGTGTTTGGAGGTGATTTCAGACAAATTTTGCACGTCATTCAAAAAGGCAACAGATGTGATGTATTTAATGCAACAATTAACTCATCGTATTTATGGCGTCACGTATGTGTTTTGAGATTTACGAAGAACATGCGCTTGAATGTAATTCGTGATGAAATGTAGTCTTCACAACTTACAGAATTTGCTGATTGGGTTGCATCAATTGGGGATGGAAATCTGGGTCAACCAAATGATGGCGATGGAGTTATTGATATTCCTGAAGATATTAGCATTAAATTTGACAGTGATCTAATTAAAGCTATTGTTGATAGTATATATCCTACAACTGGTTTTGGATTAACAGATGTTTCTTTTTTGGAGCATAGAACTATTTTGGCACCTACAAATAATGTGGTTGAGAGAGTTAATCAGTATATATTATCATTGAATAACAATATTTGCAAAGTATACTTATGTTCGGATCATTGTGTCGAACGAAAAGTATATCTGATGTTCTTAAGGAGGTGCACACTCCAGAATTTCTGAATACATTGAAGTGTTCTGGGTTACCAAATCATGAGATGACATTAAAAGTTGGGACACCGATTATGTTGTTAAGGAATATTGATCATTCAGCTGGTTTATGCAATGATACTTGGTTGATTTTGACACAACTTGGTAATCATGTAATTGAGGCCAAGATTTTAAGTGGGAAGAATGTAAGTGACAAGGTATTAATTCCTATGATGACTATTATTCCATCTGATCCTCGAACTCCATTCAAATTTCAGCGAAGACAATTTCCAATACAATTGTCATATGCTATGATAATAAATAAGAGTCAAGGGCAGTCACTTTCGTATGTAGGAATATTACTCAGCCAACCAGTGTTTTCTCATGGACAGTTGTATGTAGCTGTGTCTAGGGTCACAAGTTGCGCTGGATTAATGATCTTAATTTGTGACAAAGACAACAACAGTTTGTCGAAAACTTCAAATGTTGTGTACAAGGAAATTTTTCAGAATTTGTAATAAATTTTAGTATTTGATATGTAAATGATCAATTGTCATAATATTATATCATTTCATTTGTTACTTATATATATTCTAAATTTCAGTTATCATAATTATAATATATATATATATATATATATATATATATATATATATTATTTTAAAAATAAAAATATTATTATAATTTATTAAATAAACATATAAATCGCGCAACTCGCGGGTAGCAATCTAGTGTTTTATCAAGTTTTAAAACTAAGGAAATGAATTCTATAACTGTGTTTTAATTATTAAATGTATTGTTTTTTTCAACTAATTTATCAATTTACTCTTAAATAAAATTGAAAAATGAAAATATTAAATGTAATATAATAAAAAAAGAGTATAATTAATGTTGAAAATTTATTTTAATTTATTATTTTTTTAAAAGTTTTTGATAATTGTGCAAGATTAAGAAAAATACCACAAAATTATAAGAGATTGAGTACATTTATTCCTAAATTCAAAAGCATCCATTATAATTTCAACATGGCTGATTGCTCTTTACTTAGAACTAGTATGGCATCCGCACTTTGTGCGGGACTATTAATTTTTTTTAATGTATTTATTTATTTATTTATTTATTTATATTTTAATGTAAATTAATAATTAAAGAAAATATTTAATGAATAATTAATAATTATTTTTCAAATATGTTTATATTTTATTTTATATTTCTTCAAAATCAAATGTTCCTGATCTCAGAGCTACGTGGTTAAAGCATTTTGTTTATGACCAATTTTGTGTAAAATTGATATTAGGAACGTAAACCATTTCATATTGAAATTATGTACCCATTCATCAATAAAATAATATAAAATAACACGACATAAATATAAAAAAATTATATATTTTGAAAGACTTCCTTATATACAACATTAGCACTACATGACACACTGAGATTATCATCACTACTTGCCAATATCTTGAGTCTGCTTCTAGCCATAACTCTGGAAACAACAACATATAATTGACCATGAGTAAATACAACTTTCTTCAATAAAGTGCTGACGTGCGATAAGAATTGTCCTTCACTCTTGTTAATAGTCATGACATATGAAACAATAAAGGGGAACTATCTTCTCTGAAACTTAAATGGCACACGTATATCAGAAGGAGTCAGAGTCATTCTAGGAATACTGTACACCATTAGATTCGACATTTTTCATGATTGTGTCGTACACATAATGATGTTCATCGGTTAGCTTTTCTAAATAATAAATGTGTTCAGATATTAATTCTTCATGATTGTAGTTCAATTCATCCATTATCAGTCGATTTCCACTTTCAAATAAATATTATGGACCCGGATAGGGAAGTTCGCTAAAATTTTGAAGACTTTTGTCGGTCTTTTGCAATATTTCTCAATTTCAACCAAAGTTAACTTTTTTATATCTTCAACCGGGAACATAAGAGCTGCAAAATGTATAATTTGATTAGGAATTAATAATAATATGCATATATATATATATATATATATATATATAAATATGTGTATAATTTAGTGTGAAAACATTTGCCTAGGAACTCCATTTCCACATTTGTCGAACAACATCAATTGTCCTCCGCCAGTACTCGAGCAGCCGGAGGCTCGATAAGCACCCAAACAACTTATTCACAGTGATCCAAAGGCCGGGTGAGCCCCTCAGGTCGTACTTGTCAAGGTTCAACAAGGAGCTGGTAGTTGTACCTAACTGCCCGAATAGTACCGTGGTGCGGGTCTTTACAAAAGGCTTGGACGAGGATTCGGACCTCTATCGCAAACTGTCCATTTACCCTTGCCAGACCATGAATGACGCACTCAACAAAGCATGAACATTGATCAAATGGGAAGAGAATGAGCCTTATAGAAAAGCACGCCGAAGTGGCGGGAGGTCGGCACCCAGAGATGACCAATGGCGCGAGCCTTGCAATAGACGACTAATAACTCTCGTAAAGAGTTATTATTTCTACTTTAATTTGTTTAAATATGTCATGAATTAGATCAATTAAGTAAGATAAGTAGTAGATTTTAGGTTAATTAGGTTAATATTATGTTGAGAAGAAGTGTTGCAGCAACATGGGAACCGCATGGCTAACTTCCTGAAGAAAAAAAAATTTGGGACCACCTGCAGACAAGATCTCTACATTTTTCAGATCATGTCTTAAAAGTTGGACAAGCATCAACCGTGTGAGCCGTCAGAGTTGGAAGGCAAGATGGAGAGCCCCACGTGTAGAGTGAAGATGGGATGAGTTGAAAAAGAGAAAGATATTTTGCAAGGAAAGAGAGAAGACACACACACAGACATAATTGGAAGGAGTGCGTGCAAGAAAAGCAAGAGGAGTTTGTGTGCGATCGAGGAAGAAAACTCAGTGAAAAGGATTTTGTCTGAGCTATTTTGGTTTTTGCAAGTTATTTTGTGTTAGAAGATGGTTAGGAATATGAATATGATAACCATTTCTATTTTTTTTTTTTTTGTTTCGAACATGAGCTAAGACCTTTATGTTTGGGTTGTTGACTTGTTTATCTATTTGAATATATATTAGAGTGTGTTCTTGTCTCAATTCTGAAATTAGAATATAATTTCAGTTTGTTTGATTCCTTGAGCACGACAGTGGAAATGAATTTCTCACTTAGGGAGACTGAATGGAGATCTAAGAAGAGGAAATCATGATCAACCTTATTTCTTGGGTAGACATATGCAGATATTTAGGCTTGTGAGGAACCCTGTTCTGTTTTATTGCATCTGAATATTGAATCTTGCATAGACATATGAGGATTGATAGGAAGAGGCAGATCTAGTAGAGTGAAAGCTTGCTAGGCATTAAAGAGATGTTACAAGACTCATAGATGATGCATGAACCATGCTCTAGCATATAGGATAGTGGATAAGCATAAGTTGACAACCCAAGTGTGTTTTCTATCATTGTTAAATCGTATTTATGAAGTTTACATGATCATTGTTTGGGAAGAAGAGTTGTTAATCATATTAGTTTTACTTGGTTTCATTTTATACTGTTACTTGCAATTTTAATTTTGAAATCATAACACAAACCTTTATGAACAAGCAATATTTTGTACACGACTTACTTTCACTCCCTTGGGTACGATATCTGGACTCTTGATCTATATTTCTTATTAGAGTATGTTCACTTGTGTATTGAATTGTATCACAACACACAACAAGTTTTTGGCGCCGTTG
This sequence comes from Plectranthus barbatus, assembly GCA_026898455.1. Taxonomy (NCBI): domain Eukaryota; kingdom Viridiplantae; phylum Streptophyta; class Magnoliopsida; order Lamiales; family Lamiaceae; genus Plectranthus; species Plectranthus barbatus. The sequence goes on along the minus strand of JAPKLW010002809.1, from coordinate 48,970 downwards.
CTGGGGAGTGATTGATCATAAGTCTAAATGCTATTATATTGTTTGGTTTTACATATATATTTAGCTGATTGAAATTGTTGAAAACTAAATATTTTCTGTAATTGTAGGGATGCTAACTGTGTATTGAGTGAGGCAGTTGAACAAGAATTATTTCCATTTGATCTAGAAATTGAGAGAATATTCATAAGGAATCGAAGAAAGCAAAGAGTTAAGAGAATGGCTGAAGTAAATCCACGAGGTATTGGAAATGGAGAAGGAAATCCAGAAAACGTGATTAAAAAAATGATTATAATACAAAAAGTACATTATGAAAGTGTAAAATCCAAACTCTACTAACACAAATCTCATGCAAAATCTCCAGTTTAGTCTGTAAAATAAAATCATTATTAATATTATATGCTACACAATTTTTTATATATTCAGAATACTCAAATTTGAAAGCTACAGTAGCAACCATTAAAATGTTAAAATGAATCACATTCAATTTTAACTGTCAATGTCATTCCTTACAATAATGCACAAACCTAACAGCAAAGCTCTGGTTTCATTCCAAGAACTAGACAACTCTCATGACATCACATCGATCATCGTCTTCGAGTGCATTGTAAATAAGTCTGCATCAAAAGGCGTTCTTCAACAAGATCGTACTGAGTTGAAAGTATGTTATGAAGAGTCTCGATGATGCAGAAGGCTTTCACTTACGAGAATAAGCTCACCAGGAGAAGAAGTATGATATATCCTAGCTTGAAATACCATCGCTTCTTCTCCCAGTCGAAATTTCAATTTTTCATTATTGAGTTTTCACTCTCTTATAAATTTAAACAAAGCTTGTAGTTTGGGCATTTGTTTAAAAATATTTATAATTCTTAATATATTTCAAAAAATTGAATATATGTATATCTTCTACCTCAATTATTATGGATAAAAACTTGCGTTTGGCACGCCTAAACGGTTTAGACGGGTTTAATCCATACCCAAATGGGTTCACTCATCTCAAATAGGGTTTATTAATCCCCAATTAGGATATATTAAATGAGTTTGACTTGAGTTAATGGATAAAATCTGCCTAAACCGTTTAGGCGTGCCTCACCTGAGACATTCCTTTTATTATGACATCACTATTGCAAACAATCTCTCATCTACAAGGCTTTCACTATCTGACAGCTCATGAGTTAAATAATGTGTCACTCCTTAAATATAGATATGAAAACTCTACATGGTTTGCATCGTCACAAAAGTTTATTCACACTTTTTATTAAAGCAAGAAGTTACTTTATGTTTTAATATAAAGTATTATTTTAATTAATTACATTATAATTAATAATATTTAATATTAAATCAATTTAATTATCAAATATATTCTTCGTAGATGCCGAGACAGAGGCAAACTTTAAGCGTTTAGGGGCTCAATTATAATTTCGTAATATAATATTATTATTTTCTTTAATATATATTATAATAGCAAAAAAAATCAAAAAGTCTGTAGGGTGACCGACCCCATTAGCCACCAAATGGTTCTGCCCCTACATAGATGTAATGATACTCGAAAAATCAACAGTCTAAAATAGTGCAATTACCGTATGTGAATGAATCCAATGCAAAAATATACTTCATATTAGATAGAAATAAACCACATCCTTCATTTATAATCAATTAAAAGATTAAATTAAAACTTATTCATTATTTTAAGATTCTTTGTTGTATTGTTATGTCTAAAATACATTGCAATATTTATAAATATATTTATTATATACTATTGATTCAAGATTAGAGTTAACACATGGTGCAGAAACATATAAAATGCATGTGGTGGGCTCAAGATAGGTTCTTAGTGACTCATGAAGAGTCTAACAATTGTGAAAATTCACCAATCGAACAAGTTTAGCTTTTAAGTTCAATTATTCTCTAATAGTTTAATATTGTTGGGTTTTAAAACAGTTCACAGTACAAAAATTAGAATAATTTAAAATAATAAAGAAAGCAGTAAAAAGTAAAAGACATGATGTATAGTGGCTTATGAGTCAAAAGATAATAATAGTTTATATAACTTTCAAACATAGTATTTCATGATAGGAAGAATGATTTTGAATGAACTTTGAAATGTCAAATCATCCTCTTTTTATTTGGTCTTGTTGTCTTCTAGACAACTACATGATTCGATTCTCATGTCTGTTGATTTTTTTTAAGTATCAACTATCAAACTAAAGTATCAATTGATTTTATCTTCTAAGCTTATACTATGACAAATTTTTTCAAAAGCTAGTTCATTCCGAAACTTCAACTTTTCTCTTCTTCTCACAGGTGGTCGGATCACTTTTCTAATGGACATTTGTGATCCTCTTTTCATAACTGTCAGTTGAGTGACCAACTATTTATCAGTCAGACTTAGTCTTTTGTCTCCAACTGTTCTTCAACTTGAGCCATTACAACTTAATAAATTATACAAGATATTACGTTCTAAGATCAATTATAGTCTAGTCAAATGTATACAATTGTGATAGCTAACCGATTTTTTTAACATATCATCAAAATTAAGCATAATTCCTAACATGTACATTATAATTAAAAAATATGATTTTTAGTAATTTATGTTTTTTAATTCAACTATTAATATGATTTATCTAAGGGAAAGTCTCAGGTTAGGTATGCCTAATCATTTATGCGGGTTTTATCCATTAACCCAAACACAAACCCATTTAATATACCTAAATTGGGGATTAATAAACCCTATTTGGGTGAATGAACTCATTTGGGTATGGATATAACCCGCCTAAACCATTTAGGCGTGACTAACGCAAGTTTTTACCTTTATCTAAAGACTTAAGGTCATTTATATTTAATACATACTTTAATTCAAGTATTAGATATAATATCTACTTTACATTATAAGTTTAGAATACAAATATCAATTATTTCACTTTCTCCTTAAAAACGAGATTATAAATAAATATCTACAAATTCCATCAAATCAAACATAACATTTTTTAATTATAATAAAGGTAAGATAAGATATTTATTTTTCATTCTAAAACTGTGTCGATCCCTAAAGAGAATCTTAAAAAATCTGCACTTTTCTAAATAAAATTGTCTCTAAATCTCTTAAAAAATCCCCAAAGCAAAATTACATTTAAAAGAATGGGAAAACTATGAAAAATACTCTAAATTATTGGTTAACTATGAAAAATACCCTATTGTTTTTCCTTCCTTCAATTATACCCTAATGTTTCATTTTGTCAATTAAAAATACCCTCAACTATAAAAAATACCCCAATGTTTTCTTTATCATTGAATTATACCCTAATATTTAGGGATGTCCATCGGGCTAACCTGTCGGGTTTCGGGCCAGTCCTACCGGGCTGCGGGTTAATCGGTCCGAGTTAAATTGGGCTGAAATTTTTTCGGGCTAAAAAGTGTTGACCCTAACCCTAACCCGTCGGTTTTCGGGCTAGCCCGTCGGGCCAATGAATTTATTAATTATTTTTTATTTTTAATATCTTTTCACTCTTTTAATATTTTAAATAATAAAAAATAAACAAAATATTACTTTTCTCTTAAAAAAAATACAAAACACTTCACACACTCTTATATAATGATTGATTTAACTATTAAAATATATTATTTTTAATTTTAGCAATATTTAAATATATTTTAAATTCGTAAGTAAATAAACTTAACTATGTAATGAATAATATTTGAACTAAATACAATTATATAACTTAAAATTTAATTAATATATATGATCTTAAATATCAAAAGTAGATTTTAGTACTATAATTATGATAGATATATTAATTAAAAAGTAACCGGGTTAATCGGGCCAACCCATCGGTTTTCGGGCTTCGGGTTATTCGGTCTAAGGCTATTCGGGTTATTTTTTTCGCGCTAAAATATTTTGACCATAACCCGTATTTTAGCTCGGGTTAATCGGGCCAACCCGTGGGTTTCGTGCTAAATTGACATTCCTACTAATATTTGATTTGATGTTAAATTTTTTATGAATCATAAATTAAATAATGTGTGACATTTCCATTTCTTTGGTATATATGTGGCATATATTGTATTAAAATTTTAACACCGTTAGCGACGTAGGGTATTTTTAATTGACAGAAGCAAACATTAGGGTATGATTCAATGATATGAGAAACTTTAGGATATATTTCATAGTAAAGGGTATTTTTAGTGGGCAAAATGAAACTTTAGGGTATAATTCAAGGAAAAATAAACATTAGGGTATTTTTCATAGTTGACCAATACTACAGGGTATTTTCCATAATTTTCCCTTAAAAGAATAACCCATTAAAATTGGAATAATTTGCAGTTACATTTCGATTTAATCAGATTTGAAGGAGATTTGGAGTCCGGATGTCGAAACATAAATACGAACAAAACACTCACTCACACAGTTCGAGTAGAGAGACTGTCATTTTTAGCTTGTCCAACACGCCGTCTTTTTGCCTCCACACTGACTCCGATCACCGGCGCTAGGTCAGTTCTCTTCCTCTTTGTGCGCTGTCGGAGCACTATGCATTTACGATTATGTTGTATGTTTGATTGTGCGTTTGCATTTGCTTTCTATTTGGTTTAAGCATTTCAACTTTTTTCCTTCCAATTTATTGGAAGAATTTTTTGTTTTTTCTTTCTGGGGGTCTTCTTTTACTTTTAAGCAGTTCTCTTCCTCGTCTGTTTTTTTGTGTTATTTTACTATCCCTACGGATTATTTTCGCTTGGTACGTTGATTCTTGTTGAAGAAAAGCGCTCGGTCGACGTATTTTGTACGTGTAACGCAATTTTATACTTGTGTGATGTGTCCGTGTCGATATTTCGGCGTCCGATTGTCTGTCTTGTTTGCCTTTATGCTCGTTTTCGTTTTTGCCAGCCCTTACGAATGTGAAAAAGATGTGAAGTGAGAATTTCCGGTACTGGTTAACTAGAATAACTCAAATGATTACATGTGTTGATGCCTAGAAGTTTCAAAATCACCTTAATTTTGTTTCTAAAGGTATCAATTGCTATTTATTAAGATGTTTCCATTGCATTCTGGTGATGGGTGATGATCTGCTTGTTTTGGGGCGGTTAATTGCAATTGTTTTGGTTTTATAAAATATTTTGAAATGCACAAACTTGGTATTATTTGTTTTTAACTATATTATCAGAAGCACCAAGTCAGATGTTGCTAAATTGATTATTTGATAGACTGCAGCATTTTACAAAGTTTTCTTTGTGGGCATTTCTCTTTGTAATATCTTTAGTTTTTAAATGGAACGCTGAGCTAATTCATAGCCCCCTCTACAGTTGATCCAATTAAATTTAACTCTTTTTCTTTGTGTTAAGTATTACTCCTGCTTTTGTGGCATTGCATCCTCTGTAGCTGGTGCTTATTTCCTCGTATTGCTCTCATTTTGGTCATGATTAATGCAGAGATGGGCTCGAGGAAGGGGAATGTGTACCCTTCTGGTAACTTTACCTCTGATCCATCATTCAAGGGTAAAAATGCAGCAGGTGCATCTAACCCTGGTATCGATCAAGTATCCCATGGTGTTTCAGATATGCATGTAAATCCTACACAAGATGATGGATGGCAGGAGTATGGAAAAAAGTCAAAGAACAAGAATAATGCTTCAAGGCAGTGGGGTACTCAGCAGTCCAACCCTAAGGCATGGGGCAGTGCAGATGCTATGCAAAAACTGGGACTGAGAAATGATGGTGGGCTTGGAAGGGGTGCTGGCCAAACTGGACCTGCAGTGCCCTCTGATTATAGAAAAACTGGTGGCAGAGGGTATGCTAAACTGCAATCGTCTAACCAAAACCCAGGTTCGGACTATGTTGCACCATCTTCAGTAATCCCCCCTCCTCTGAAGAATGGATGGAGTTGGTCTGGTAGAGTCGCTACTTCTCAGCACTCAGATGATTCTGCTGCTCAATCAGCTTATAATCAGCCTTCTAAGGATGATGAAGTTGAGGATGTTGATGATGAGTCAGATGGCATTGATGACTCAGATGATGAACTTATGAGCGATGGTTTTGATTCAGATGAAAGCCAGAAAAGCCATGAGACTAGGAAGAAGAACAAATGGTTTAAGGACCTTTTTCAGTGTCTGGATGAATTAAATGTTGAGCAGATTAATGAGCCTGAGAGACAGTGGCATTGCCCAGCATGCAAAGGAGGACCAGGAGCTATTGACTGGTACCGTGGCTTACAGCCCCTTATAACGCATGCTAAAACTAAAAGATCCAAAAGGATGAAGCTCCACAGAGAACTTGCTGCACTTTTGGATGAGGAGCTTCAACTAAGTGGAATATCAGCAGTGCCAGCTGGTGAGATATTTGACAGATGGAAAGGCCTGGATGAAAAGGATAAAGAGATAGTTTGGCCTCCCATGGTGGTAATTATGAATACCAGGCATGACAAAGACGACAATGACAAAGTATGACGTTGTAGATATCTTTATTTCCTTAAGTATTTATGCATATGTATTAATTATTAAATTGATGGTACACCAAATCCTTCTCTAATGCAACCTAAATTTTACAGTGGATTGGCATGGGTAATCAAGAGCTTCTTGATTATTTCAGTGGATATTCAGCTGTTAAGGCACGCCATTCTTATGGCCCACAGGGGCACAGAGGCTCAAGTATGTTGATTTTTGAGGCCTCGGCAGTGGGATATTTAGAGGCTGAGCGCTTGAGCAAGAATTTGGAAGACAATGGACGAGATAGGATTACTTGGCATAGAAATAAGGTGCTGTTCTACTCTGGAGGACGGCGCCAACTATATGGGTATATGGCTGTGAAAGATGATTTGGAGAGCTTTAATCAGCATGCTCAAGGTACCTTGTTTATGTGGGTTGATTGTGTATATTCTTGTAGTCTTTTTCCATTCATGTCAACGTTGCTTACATTTAGTTTCTTAATGCAGGTAAGACCAAACTGAAGTATGAGATGCGATCCTATCAAGAAATGGTTGTTAAACAAATGAAGCAGATGAGCGAGGAGAAGCAGCTGCTCGAGTGGTTTAAGAACAAATTTAACAAAGAACAAATGAGCAAAAAAGCCCTCGAGGAGTTGATTGGTTTTCTGAGTGAGAAGCTGCGGAAGACCATGTTAGAGAATAAAGAAGTGAAGCTGAAAACAAAAAAGCATCATGAACAGAACAAGGCAGAGGTATGTATTGTTCAACGGATGGTGTTGATAAAGTCAATTTCAGTTGGAAGCTGTTCTGCTTGTATTATGAAGTAAAACACATGTTAATGAATTTACGATAGTATAAAGTTTGCTATAGTTTCAAAGCAGTTTTCGATCTGCTTATTGGATTCATTTTACCGCGTTAACCTCAGTATTCACTCTGTTCCGAACTTAGATGGACAGCCAGGAGCAGTTTTACAGCGAACAGATCCAACAGCTGTATGATGCTAGATATGCGAAGGAGGATAACTTTGAGAAGATGCAGCAAGATGAACGTAAAAAAGTCACCCAGTCCAAGGGAAAGGTTTCCTCTGCTGAGGAGAGTGGATGCAGGTAATATCACATTCCTTTGAGTTTGAGCTGAGAGAGAAATTTAGTTCCTAGCCGAAACATTGTGATAATATGGTTTTTAGGATCGAAGAAATTGCCAGAGGCATTCAGCATGACAAAGAAATGGCGGAGTTTGTGGAGAAGAGGGACAAGCTGATGCAGGCTCATGAAGAGCGAAGGTTGGCGCTGGAGAAGGAGTTCGATGACGAGTTCAATAAGCTGATGGAGGAATACACTCCATCTGAATCCAGGCAGTGAATAAGTTGTCTTGCTTTAAAAAAATATCTTTGCTTTCTAAAACTTGGATAACTTTGTCTGAAGAGTTTCTGTACGTTTATGAATTTGCCTGCTCAAATTTGCGGAAATTAGAGATGCACTATTTGCCTGCTAATCTGCAGTATTTCTTTTCCTTGCAAATTTTCAGTATTTTAGGACTAGTAGTTACCTTTAAATTTGTGATTTTGCACGTTTATCATAAATAGGTTTACAAATTTTGGCTTAAAAAATTAACATTTTGGTCAAATATATTACACGAATATAGGGTTATTGGATCTGACTGAATTAAGTTGGGTTTTTTTGGACTAAAAACTATCTCGATGAATTTAAGAATTATTTTTTAATTTTAATAATTTTCTTGTCATTAAAAGTTAGGGTAATTCTAAACACAGCCACAATTTTTTTCAATGCAGTCTCATTCACATTTTAAAATATTTATATTACTATTTTACCCTCTTAAAAATATCGATATCGAGATCGATATCCCTAGTCGAGATCTCGTCATCAATTTGTTAAATATCGTAATTTTATTTAGGCGAGATCTCGACATTAGTCTCGATTTTTTTTTCAAAAAATTCTGATTTTTATTCTTTTAATTTCTCTTTTATTTACATATTGTATTTTATTTAATTGCAGGTTTGGGAGTGGATCAGGCCCAGTTTGCAGGGCAAAGTCCCGCGGTCGATGAATTTTTACGACCGGGACATTCTTGAGGATATTCGGGTTCGTTTGTTGAGCTTCGGAGAGGAGAGTTTGGAATTATTTAGGGAAGGACCGTTCGGTCATTTTCTGAGTTTTCGGTGGAAGAAGAGCACGATACGTGCTACGTGGGCACTGATCACCCACGAGATTGAGGTGGAGGGAGCGGAGAACGAGCTGTGGTTTCGTGTTGGTGAAACCAACATTAGATTTGGCGCTGATGAGTTCTGTTTGATGACCGGGCTGCGGTTCGGAGATTCGGATTTTGACCCTACTGGAGTTCATATTTCGCCTGAGGATGGTTGTTTATCTTCTCACTACACTACCCTTCCTACTGTTGACCAGTTGCATGTTGATTTTATGAGAACCGAGCTGAATCTGAGCGATTCTGCTGATGATTACGTGAAGATCGCTGAGATTCTATTTTTCTACCGTATGCTGATGTGCCACGATGGGAAGCGACACGTAGACCCCTGGATTTATGCATTGGTGGAGAGACCTCATCAGTGGATGGCATTCCCTTGGGGCTCGTGGTCCTTCAGTATTTTGCTGTATCAGATGTCTGTCGTGATCAGATCATCAAAGACAACGAAGGTGCCTTTAGTGCATGTATATGGCCCTTTTTGGGTGTTGGAGGTAATTGTTAGTAATTTTATTTATTTATTTAATTTTTAATTTATAAAAGACTAGAATTGTAAATTATTTGCATTATTGTGCAGGCATGGTCGTACGAGGTGATCCCTGATCTGGCAGCCTTAGTTGCGAAGCGCATTGAGCCAGAGGAGGATCAGGAGACTAGGCCTCGATGCCTGTTGTGGAGACCTCTTTATATTTGGGACTCCAACTTCACCACTTTTTTCAGACATGAGGTAATTATTGTTTACAGTTTTTAATACTTATATTATAATTTAAGTATTATTTGATTTATTTCATTTATGTTTCTTTTCAGCATGCTTGCAGTACTACACTGCAGCCGACAGATGATGAGGCCGATTCTGAGAGTTGGCTCAGCTTGAGGATTGCTGAGAACCCGTTGATTCGGAGATTTATACCTTATAGGGGCTTCAAGCCCCGACGATCAGCCTCTCAGCGGCCATCTGCTAGCACCTCGAGGTCTTCTTCGATGAGGGTTCCGGAGCAGCCGGAGTCGCCGCCACATCATCAGCCGGAGTCGCCGCCACATTAGCAGCCATCACCTCAGCCGCATCCATCGCCGCTACAACGCGACCCATCGCCAGAGTTCGAAATGGGGAGTGGTGGTTTTGAGGTTCCAGTCCGCTCTTCTTTCGAGCCTACTCATTTTTCTCCTCGGCGACGGGCTAAGAAGCGCCCGCGACGTTCCGCATCTGCAGAGCCTGTAGAGGTACTTGTGTTTAAATTTGTTTGATTTTTATTTGATTATATTTTACTTATATATTTATATTATCTTTTCAGACTGGACAGCCTCCATGGTACGAGGGGTACGAGATGTCCACGGATGACATGGTGCGATTTGCAGTGCCATTGGCTGGTCAGCTCGTGCAGCCACTGGCAGATACACTTCTGCCACCACTGAGAGCAGGGCTCGTGCAGCCACTAGCAGATTACATGATTGCTCCAGTGGCTGATCGCATGATTGATCCAGCGGTGCAGCGAGATATGCCACCACTGTCGCAGCAGCTTATACATCCATTAGCGAATCTGATCATTGATCCAGTGGCACAGCGGGTTATTAAGCCATTGGCAGAGACGATGATTGATCCGGTGGCTCAGCGACTTATTGGGCCAGTCGCAGATAGACTGATGGTGCCGGTAGCTGATCGTGTGAGTCAGAATATTGTGGAGCCGGTGTCTGCCAGGGTTACTCATAGGTTGAAGGTCTTCTTACTGGACCTCGCAGATACACTTCTCTGCCGCCCTCGCCGTAGCGAGAGATGGGCCCCACCGTATCCTCCTTATTCTAGAGGTACTTGTGTTTAATTTGATTTATATTTGACTATATTTTACTTATATATTTATATTATCTTTTCAGATTGGATAGCCTCCTCTTTTGGCCCGACCGCCTCGCAGCCCGTTGGCCCCACCACCTCATCGACTGCGGGCCCCACCGCCTCTCAGCCCGTTGGCCCCACCTCGTCATCGACTGCGGGCCCCACCGTCTCTCATACTGTTGGCCCCACCACCTCATCGACTGCGGGGCCCACCACCTCATCCACTGCGGGCCCCACCGCCTCATTCGCTGCTGGCCGCACCGCCCCCTTTCGTGTTCCTGCTCCGAAGATGATGACAGAATATCTGTCTTTCATGGACGATATCACGCAGCAAGTCAGGGTGCCTGAGGAGGGATTGGTTATTAGTAGGGAGCTATATTTCCGGCCACTTAATGACCCGCAGGAGGATATTACAGAAGATGTAAGTGCATAACTATTAGTTGTGAATTTTTATATTATCTGCTTTATATTATTTTTTTTTTTTGTGATATCAGCTTTTGCAGATCTTCATGCGTATGTCACGAAACATGGTTGCCAGAGCTGACAGCAGCTTACTTGAGGACGGTGTTGACCCGGACAGTACTATCATATTAGACCCCTCTTTCTTTGTAAGTAATGAATGTTAAAAAAAAAATTATTCTTTAATTTTCATTTCATATTATAATGTATATTATGTGCAGGACCGTATCTTGCTAAAATGGAAAAAAGACCCAAAGAAAAAACGAGGACAGGCTGTTGATAATTACGATTGGTGGGAGCCCCATGATGATCTAGTGAAAGCTGTCCAGGGTCGTGGTGGAATGTCTGGCTTTAGGAGTTGGTACAAGGCCAAACATGTAAGTGACATATTTTCATATTAAATTGTTCTATTAAGTTTCATGTTAAGTTTAATTGTGTTGATTTGTATTTTAGGTGATCGGGATTGTCCATCTCTACGGGCACTGGGTCACTGTACGGATTAATCTTCATAGCTGGATCGTTGAGTTATATGACTCACTTCTCCACACTTTAAATGATCCATCTAACCCAGCGCTCTATTTGAAGCGGGACACGGAACTCCGACCACTTCTTGTATTACTTCCCCATGTCCTTGATACTGTCGGGTACTGGGACATGGTCGATCCTCCTCGTGCAAGAATCCTTGGTAATTTTTCTCTGATTAAGGATGTCACTGAGATGCCCATGCAGTTAGATTCACATAGTTGTGGAGTGTATTGTATGATTTTTGTTGATAGGTTACTACTTAGAAGGAGGAGAGCTCCAGTTAGTGACCTTACTTATGAGTTTACAATTCATTATAGGCAGCTTGTAGGTGCTAGGATTGTAAGTTGGTGTAGAGAAATAGAAGCTCGAGAAGCTGAACAGTTGTAGTACTCTATTTTATATTGTTATTATTAATATTGAATTTGCATTTTGGTGTATTTTGTGATTGATATGAACTGCATAGGTGATTCTACAGGATTAAATGGATTTTATGAAAAACAGAACAGGCATTTCGAGATGAAATAGGAGATTTCGAGATCTCGATTTGATTTCGAGTCGAAATCAAATCGAGATCTCAAAATCTCCTATTTCATCTCGAAATGCGTAATTAAGTAATTAATTATAAATAATCTTAAATTAAAACATTATACAGTTTAAACATACATTACTTAACATTTATTTAACACTTTAAAGTTCATTTAACATAAGACATTATACATTTGAATCTACGCATACATAAGATGTTTCTCTTTGAAATGTTCATACCTTATTCATGTTTGAATAGGATGAAGTAGAAGTAGTATAATACAAAGCAAACATCTTTGTAATGAATGAATTTTTGCAAGTTTCTTTGTTATCAAATCTATATTTCCTTAAATGAGTGTTATATGAGTTGATTATCCTCGAAAATTAGTGAATTAAACATCCAATTAGACAAAAATCCATAAAATCGAGATCTCGAAATTGATTTCGAGACATGTCGAGACAACAATTTTAATTATCTCGATTCAAACCCTACAAATCACGAAATCATAAAATTTGAGAAATTAAATTAATTTCGAGATCTCGATTTCGTCAAATCGAGATCTCGACATGGAGTCGAGATCTCGATTTTGACGACGAGATCTCGATTGATTTTTTTTTAAAAATAAAATCTAAAATCATGATGTCGAGATCTCGACATCGTGAATTCCAAATCACGATATTCCATTTCAATTTTGTAAAATCCACCTGAATTCGTATACAAACCAAAACACCTAAACAGATCAAATAAGAACTCAAAAAATCGTCCAAATATCAACCACAATATCACCAGAATTAATATAAACCAATATACCTTAACAACAACTGATCAATTCGTCATAAGCATGCAAACAGAAATAAAGCAAGTGCCACTACTCACTCATATGGTCAACTCTCTCCGGACATTTTCTTTTTGTATGGCCCGTCTGCTGACAAATACTATATGTCTTCGCCCGTCGCCTTCGTGGCCCGTCTTGGGGTGGAGGACTGTTCAAATCCACCTCACCAATGGCGATATAAGCAGTGCAGGCACGTGAGTTGTGACCGGGTTGTCGACACCTCCTACATACTTGAGATCTGCGCGTGGTCGAACTCTCAGCACCAGAACGTGCTCTACAAATCCTCGGACGGCCAGCCTGTCGAACTACTATCGGTGGTCTCACAACATAAGATGTTACCTCCGATGGGAGTACCCAATCCGATGGATGCGGCACAGTCATAATGGTGTGATGATATGTCTGTAGCAGAGTGAATTGCTTGTAGTAGTGTGGCACGTACTCTGATATCGGCTGCGAAATATATCTGACAATCGAAAAATAAGACACACATGTTATAATAATCTTTATTAAGATATTTGCAATAATGAAAGTTCGAATTAACATATTACCTGAGGGCGGCAGCCGCATGACAACATGGAATCAAATCGAGATCGAACTGACGACACTCACACGTTCTGTGCTCTATGTCGACATTGTAGCTTCTCTGTTGCCCTTCCACCTTGTATATGTGTGGCATGGTGGTGCCTCTGACTACAAGATGTCGCCCATATTCGGACGACTCTGTTAATTTTGTCATAGCTACGTGTGTCAGAGCATGATCTCTCGACCGTGCAGCCGCCCGTCGCTCGTCAAACCATCGCTCAACCATAGCTCTGTAAGTCTCAAGAAGGGCACATATAGGCAATCGCCTTGCCCATAACAAACGAGAGTTGAGGGATTCGGCTGCATTGGACGTCATGAAGCTGAATCGGGTACCAGGGCACTGAGATCTCGACCAACGGTGGACTCCTATATCCAGAAGCCTCTTGTAAGCTCCTTCTTTGCTCAGAATCTCCAAAGTAGACATGTGCTTTTGAAAAGCATCGTGCCTATAACAGTAGGCTGCATCTCGTAAAACAGCACCAACTTGCGGACCGTACCTCGACATGTTATTCGCCAAGTGGTAGTAGCAAATAGAATGCGTAGCATTCGGAAATGCTAACTCAACTGCATTTTTTATGCTCTTGTGCTGATCACTGACAATGATCAGTCCTTCGCGATCCCCGAAGCACACATGCAAGCGATGCATGAACCACATCCACGACTCATCATCCTCTATGGGTCCAATCCCGATAGCAAGGGGAAATAATTGTTCATTGCCGTCTTTCGTCACCACAACAAACAACATTCCCTTATTCTTGCCCTTCAGATGCGTGCCATCTACAACAATCACTGGGCGCATGAAGCTGTAAAATGCATCGATGCAAGGAGCAAGCGCCAGAAACATGTGCTTGAACAAACTCTCCGAAGAAGTGGATATATCATACATCGTGCCTGGGTTACGAGACTGTAGCATGTGTAAGTAGCCCGGCAGCATCGCATAAGACTTCTCCCACTCGCCGAATACCATTGCAATGGCTATGTTTCTTGCCCGCAGGGCAAAACTGTAATCAATCTTGATGCCGAATTGACTCAACAATTCAGACATCATCTGCTTCTGCTTTAGAATAGCGCCCTCCGCCGCCAACTTACTGGAGAAATACTTACCCAACACTCTTGCGGGCACTCTGCGGGGAGCAACACGATCAATATCCGTCTGGCAGCTGTGCATCAGATCACACTTGAATACTCTCCAAACAGTTCCAGATTGTCTTGCACGCAGCATAAAAGGACAACCATTCCCATGCTTGCATCTGTAGTTGAGCCGAGTAGTGCTGGACCTCTCTGTGGAGTACTCCAATCGGTGATGCAAGTGATGCAGTCCTACAGCAAGGTCAAGTTCATCCTTGCTGCTAAATGTCGCTCCAATGCACAGCTGAGTAGGGGCCCAATCTGCGGGAATAATCCACTCCAAACGCTCAGGAGCATCAACCTCTATTAAAGGAAGCACCCAACTCCTTACTTCCTGATCATGTCGAGCTGCAGCCACGGACAGACTCAAGTTATTGTTAGATAGTCCGTACTGATCCATTCGCCCAGGAGCTAGAATCCATCTAGAAAAATCACTGACCAAGGACTCAAACAACCGACTCCGCCCCTCCTCCTCGTCCCTCTCCTCCTCGCTTGCCTCCTCCTCCTCATCATTGATAACCGTAGAATACAGCAGCAAATAAATTTATAATAACCCGAAGGCTAGTCGAACCCACAGGGATAGTGCACCGAAATCATCTCATGTACTGGACACAGTTTATCAATTCTTTGTTTGAGTGAATCCAAATTTGAATAGGGTTTTTGTTTTGAAAAACTGAAATTAACTTTTGGAATAAAATTCAATAATAAAAATTACAGATTCTAGGGAAATCAACCAATCCAATCAAACATGTATAAACAATCAATCCAAACCCAAAATAATCATTAAGGTGGGAAATCTGTTAAATTGGAATTAATTCCTTTGTTGGGCAATTAAAACCTAAATTACTAGAAAGTGAATTTTACCTCTCGGCCTCAATAACACAAACTAGTCAATCTCAATAAACATACAGATTTGAAAACCCTACAACTAATTCTTCTTTTTGAGACAGAAAACAGTTGTATCAAAATTCTATTTTCCTATTATTAATTATCTCCTCTCGGTCTCAAATTAATAACTATAAACCTAATCCAATTTTCATCTCTTGATCCTTCAATTGAAAATAGATTTTAAAATCAAAACCATAGAATTTGAACCAATTAATTAAGGGTTGGATTTAATTGAATTAACACATATTGAAAAGGATGGAGAAAACCCTAGAACCTGTTAAGGGTTCTAGCCTAACATAATTGAAACAAACATTGCAAAAGATGTAAAGAAACTTACTTGAATCATTAAAACAATAGGAATCTTGAAGTACTTGAATCCAATTGCAACAATAAAATAAAGAGTACTAGAAATTAAAGAGTTCAATGCTGAAAATAAAATAAAGGAGTGCTGAAAAACTGAATAATAATACCTAATTTTCGAGCTTAATAAGTCATATTTATAGGGGGAGAAAGTATATCTTCAAAAGGTAATGATTTGGGAAGGAAAAATCTCCAAACTGGGCCAAAAACTGCCTTTCCGGTGCGCGTGTCGCTCGACACAGTTCCTGTCGGTCGACAGGAATCCATTTCGGTCGACACAATTTGTGTCGCTCGACACAGAAACATTCCTCTGCGCAGTCTCACGGTTTTGGCCATAACTTTCGCTCCCAAACTCCGATTGATCCGATTCCAGTTGCGTTGGAAAGCTAACTCAAAGATCTTTCTATCCATGTGCTCCATTAGCTCAGATTCCATCTTTGGAAGAAGTCGTGACTGTTCCTTTGAACATCTGCTGCTTTCGGTACGGGTTTCCATTGAATTTGGCCTAAAACCTGCAAAATATTACCATGACAAGCATAATATCCCCTATAAACACTTCATGCTTGATTATTAACTAAAAACTCAAATAAATGCAATAAAACAATATGAAAACAACGTGATAAGTGATTCAAAATACGAGCTTATCAATCATCATCATCATCATCATCACAATAATCATCATCATCATCATCTGTAGATTCCGCCTCATACTCATCTACGAAATCATCAGCTAATGAGATGCTAGGACCACCCATTCGTGTTGATCGCTGTGACTGTGACTGAGGTGCCTGAAATCCGGACTGATTTTGCTTCAATTTGGTGACCACATATATAATTGGATCAATGCTATTTTCATATAGCATCCGCATAATATCTTCGTCGGTCTTCAGTCCAGCCTTCACATGCCTCGAGCCCCCAGATATACTGCTCATGTAAAACAAGCAGTAGCTAGTACTGAGGAGATCACAGTGCACGATCTCGTGAATATCGGACAAAATGGTATTGTAGGAGATCCGTTCACGTCTCAAACAAATCAATTGCTCGTCTCCGCCCATATACTCGGATCTGTCTCAAGCCCCACCATGACGTATGATGAAACGTTGATACGACATCTGCGATAAATGAAACGAAAATATTAAAAAAAATCAGGAGCATATTCCAGCAGACAATTCGAGATCTCGATAATAATATCGAGATATCGGAATTAAATTAAAATTAATTGAGATCTCGTGATAAAATTGAGATCTCGAGATGATGTCGAGATCTCGATATGGTGAAGTCGAGATCTCGACATCATCTCGAGATCTCGATTTTGTCACGAGATCTCGATTTTCCTGGGTTTCTCCCTAAGTTCTCTGAGTATTTTTTTACGAACAACATTCCTAAAATCGCGATATTTTCTAAAAAACTAAGATATACAAGTCGATACTAAGATATGCATGTCGATTTTGAACACATAACATCATTATAACGCAGAAAACGAATCGAAAATAAGAAAAAATGGTTGAAATCAACATACCTTCGATTTTTCTCTCTCTAAACCCTCTCAACAATCTTCAAATAATTTTTAAAATGTTTCCTTCCTCGTACAACCGAAAATATTTATTTGTAAAAGGTTGTAATAAATTTACAACTACCTTGGTAGTTCAAATTAATTGCTCAAAATTAAATAAATGAATAAATAAATGAAATAATGAATATTTCCGAAAATGGAAACAACTTTAATAAAGTAAATTTTGTCTTGTAGCCGAAAATGGAAGAGAGAAAAAGACAAAAGTACAAAGTGGCTAGAAAACTTATATTTTTATCCTTGTGGCTATAAAACATACTCACTTATTCAAAGTGGCTAGTTGTATCCATTCCCACATAAATATGCTCTATTTATGCATGTTTACAGGCGGAATAACTGTAATTCCGCAAATAGAGCCTACAATTGGTCGCATGAACAGATTGTTGGGGGAAAAATAACAACAAATCAGAGCTTTCGATTCCGATCTTCTCAACCAGGAGGCTAATCCAAAATCTCCACCATTCCCAAATTCCACTCCTTCAAAATTGTTTATTTGTTTTGCATCTCCTGATGTGTCGCCTACAAGAACAAATTGAATACCTATGAGAGCGACGAAGGTATGATGATAAAAAAACACTCACACTACGGTTACAAACAACATACCGCCATGTTAAAACACCATTCACAGGAAAATATTGTTACAAAAAACAACAATTACAAACAAAAAAATTAAACAAACATCAAAATGAACCAAACAAATCAAATAAATTTAAAAACAAACATGCATGCAAAAAAAAAAAAAACAAGTTAATAAGAACATATGCATATATTTATAACTATAACTGCACTTTTACAGGCGGAAGTGCTGCACTTTCTTCACTAACAAAAAATTCAAAATATTAGACAAATTTTCGAAAAACGACGAATAAAACCCAGACTTAAAAAAGGCCGAAACAAATTAAGAACTAAACAAGCAAGTAGAAAAACAAAACGTTGAATTTACTTTATACACTAAAAAAAAAACAAGAGAAACGCGAAAAGAAACTCGACCAATTTCATACAACATATAACACAATCACATAAATTAACAAAAAAGATACAACAAAACAAAACAACTAAATATAACAATATACACAAACACAAAAAAATAAGAATAAAAAAACGTACCTTCATCATAAATGTTCATGGTTCAAAGATAATCAATAGCATGAATTAACTTCAAATGGAAAAAAAAAATAACGTAATGTTTCAGAGAAACTATCAAAATTAATATAAGACTAAAGCAAAATAAAAATACAAAGATAATAAATAAAACTGTACGATTTATGATAAAAGATATATTCAAAAAAAAAAGTAAAAACGGTTTCAACAAAAAAAAAACGAAAATATAGGAATTAGTTACAATATCAGTAACTCCATAAATTGGAATTCCATAAATACCCTAATTAAACAATAAACAAAATTAAATAAATAAAAAAAACTAATCCAAGATTTAATCACAGCCCTTAAAATAAAAAAATGAATGGTGGATTTGAAGTTCTCATCTCTCATCTGAAAGGTGGTTCACATATGATTACAAGTCTATATATATATATTGTGTGGTTGGGTGGTCATTGATAAACTTGACAAAATATTGTGGTTGGGTTAGAGTGATGTGAAAGTGAGAGAAACTATAAAATATAATAAAGGTTGGGTGGTTGGGTGGTTGGGCTGGTTGCTGATAAACATAGTCTTAGTGGTTCGTGTATGACCCAATCATCTAATAAAATATTCATTTTTAATCATCCACTACATAACCTACATTCTAATATTATTTACCACTCACATCAGTAACCCAATCTAATTTTTTAATAAAATATTATTTTATCTCTATTCTAATATTATATAAAAAAATCTAATTCATAATTATTATGTACTAGGAATACATAATTTACTTGATAAATAAAAATAATTATAATACTACCGATAAAATTACAATATAAATTATATATTACATGTTATAGTTCTATTTATGATTTTTTCTTGAATTTAGATAATATTTAATAATTATTTTAAATATATAAAATTTATTTTAAAAATGTGGGACATGCCACGTGTATATTTGTGCTAAAAAAAGGGAAGGGCGTTGTGTGGGGCTGCAGGCCACCTCAAGTCACACAAGATTTCCAATCTTCTCTTTTTATTTAGGCAAAAATTTGCGTTAGGCAGGCCTAAACGGTTTAGGCGGGTTTTATCCTACCCAAATGGGTTCACCCATCCCAAATAGGGTATATTATATTGGTTTGGGCTTGGGTTAATGGATAAAACCCGCCTAAATCGTTTAGGTCTGCCTAATCCAAGACCTTCCCTTTTTTTTAATAATTTCCTTTCATTGTCGTTTTCTTTCAACCTAATGACTAAGTCACCGTTGTGAGTTGTGACTAGTCTGAGACATAAATGTTAAAATATTCACAAATTAAAAACCCTTGCAAGCTCCGCATAAGAATTGATGCGAAGCAAGAAGAAATTACATTTGTCTATTTCCTGCAAATTATTCTGTCTCATGTTAACTTTTGGTAAACAAACTTTGCTACATTAACATTACATTTACACCACCAGAATTTGGATGGGTGTATATTCCACCAAATACAAAGTTAATCAAAAAACAACAATTTCTTTATTTTAAAACTGAAGACACAATTTAAATGGAGAGGGGTCTTCTTATCCTGGAAAGATGACCATAGATAAAATACTTTGACTACTTTGCATCAAGATCGGAGACAGAAAAACACTTTCAACTACTCTACAAGTGAGTCTATAACTTAAACGCCTCCACCGAAATACGAGAGGTAAAGAAGCAAATAATAATTGCTGGCGACCTCAACTGCTAGATGCAGGTGAAACACTGCAAGAAGATGAATAACCGCTTTCAACAGCCATAGCTTCTTTCTGACTCGAACCATGAATGTTGTGATTCGAGAAGAAATGAAGAATCGACATATTCGCGTTGGCTTCCTCATTGGAGGAGGCTGTGGACCGGACACTAGAACTAGATGTTGGATGAGATTCGGTTGAGGAACAACTAGCTCCTGCAGTAGTCACAGTCTCTGAGGAATCAATTTCCATGATGCAAAATGCATTTGTGCTAGCAGAATCCTCAAGGTTGCACCTTGGATTGCAACGAGAGCCTTGTTTGAGTTTGAGAAGGGTTGATTCTACAAGAATTGGAACACATAATATGAAAGTAAATTTTCTGATCCAGCACTTGCACCAAGTAAGCCTGCTACTTTATTGAAATAACACCACAATGTAGATCAATTTGTGTCGAGAAAAATGCCCGAAATCACAATACAAGCATGCATTTGGACCCATTTTGCTATGCCTTCATTAAAAGATCTGCAAACCCAACTTAGCCTTCAACTACTTACTTTTTAAAATATGGAACTTCTTCTGTTCTTGAAAAAAGCAAACATAAGAAACAGGCTAATCACACATTTCAGAAATGTTGCTAAATCAGCTTAGAAATTTCAAAGGCTAATCACTTGTGAAACTTGCTGTCCGAACCATATGTTTTTCTCTAGTCTAAACTAAGAGGGACATCTCAGTAGCAGTTTCCTGTTCTATGATAGTGCAAGCACACGATAACAACCCAGCATGAATTCTTGACCTATCTATTGAATCTCAACCAAGTAAACTAAGAAATGAATAGAAGTTCTACAGCATCGAATCAAACTTCTGACCTATCTATTGAATTTTGACCGAGTAAACTCAGAAATGAATAAAAGTTCAACGACATCTATCAATTTCCCGATCCGTCTGTAGGAAATTTCCAGCACCGACCAATTTTCCAGCCCTATCTACTGAAATCTAACCGAAAAAACAAAGAAATTAATAGAAATTCCAGAGCATCTATCAAATTTCGAACTTGTATATTGAATTTCAACATAGCCAACTAAAGAATATAAATTATACGGAAGAAAAAGAATGATACCGTAGATGGAGAGAGAATCGTGCTTAATGATTTTGTTAGAAGATCTTTGAGATTCGAGGAGTTCCAAGGAGGATGCCGGCGACGTTCTCACCCGACCAAACATCTTCGATGCGTTTCAGAGTGAAATCCAAATTTCATATCCTTTTTATTTTGAATGTTTTGGTGAGCCAATTAGTCTTGCGCGGGAATGCGCCAATAAAATAGTTGGAATTTTTGTACATTTATTTACTTCTTTTCATTATTGTTTAATTAATTTTATTTGTACGATTAAAAATGTTACTCCCTCTGTCCCGAAACAATTGTCGTGTTTTCCTTTTTCGTCTGTCTCAAACAATTGTCTTGCTTTCCCAAAATGAAAATAATTAGAGAATGTAGGGGTGAGCAACGGGCGGGTTGGGTTGGAAACCGCACTGAACCCGCAAAACCAATAACCCGCAAATTTCCTAAAATTCAACCCAAACCACCCGAATAAAAATTTTGAAACCAAACCGAATCATCGGTTTCGATTTGGTTTCGGTTATAACCAAAAATTCTCAAAAAAAAAAGTAGACAGTGTCGCAGCAACGATCAGCGAGGCAACGACGACTAGTGAGGAAGGGAGGCGGCGTCGCAGCGAGGAAGACAAGCAGTGTGACGAACAGCAAGAGGCAGCGTCGGCTCGTCGCAACGACGACTAGCAAGGTAGGCAGCGTGAGGGACAGTCGATGATAGGGATGGCCGGACCGACATGATGTCTGGGTTGTGACACGTGTGATTATGATTAGGGTTTACAGTATTTGGTTTGTTAATATTTATATTTAATAATTTATAGAAAATAAATCTTAAATTTTTTTTAGAATATATCTCTTTAAAAAAAAGATATAGAATATATAATAGTATGAATAAATATGAAAATTTATATATAATATATGTATATAAATATCGGTTCGGTTCTGTTAAAACCGTACCAAAACCGAACCAAACCTATAACCCGCAATTTTTCAAATATTCAACCCAAACCTAACCCGCAAATATTTTCAAACCGATCCAAACCTACCCAAACCCAACGGTTCGGTTTGGTTTACGGTTTTTGATTTGGTTTTGCTCACCCCTAAGAGAATGTTTAATCTAATTAAATATTACTTAATTAATTTATTTAATTATCTAAATCCTATCCCACTCCCCCAACCCTAATTTCTCACCCCCACTGTGTGCGCCGCATCTCACCCTCATTTCTCTTCGCTCGATTCTCTCCTCCTTTATCCGATCTACATCTCCGTCATGCACCGTCGTACGCCGCTCTCCCCACTCTCCTCTCCGATCGATTCTCTCTTCTGAAGAAAACCCTAGTTCTTCGTTCGTCTCTCATTTCCCCGCAATGAAGAAACCCTCACCTCCATCTACAGATACATCTGCCGCCCTCCTCTCGCCGTCCTCTTTCACCATTGCAGGTGACGACGTTGTGTTAGGGAAAGATATATGGACCACCGACGAAGGCTTGAGTCTTTCCTCTCTGTTTCTTGTTTGTACCGCCGATTTGTACCTCCCTAAGCCATCTTTCGCAGAATCTGTCGATGTCGATGTCGCAGGTACGGAGGATGCGTTAGGGGCCGCGAACACAAATCCCGACTCACAAGATGAGGGGTTCGACGGTGATGGTGCTCTGAGCGGGCCAACATCTACGGAGGATGAGTCGCTGGCGAATGAACCTGAGGAGGATCTTCGAGCTTTTTGGAGGTTGAGGAGGGAGATTCTTCGAGCTTTTTTGAAATGTTAATTAATTTCCTAATATTAGGTGATATCTTACTATTATTTATGGTTATGTTGCCTCTGCGGTTATGTTGGTTCTGCTGGTTTGGTTCTGCGGTTATGTTGGTTCTATTATTCTGTTGTGTTGGTTCTGTTGTGTTGTTGGTTCTGCTGTGTTGTTGGTTCTGCGATTATGTTGGTTCTGCAAATTTTGGTTATGTTTGTTCTGCAAATGTTGGTTATGTTGCATCTGTTGGTTTATTAATGTTTATGTTCGATTGTGGGATAAGAGGGTTAAATTCTGAAATGATGTTAATTGTTCACCAGTCCATTTTTTACTACATTTGTGATGCATATTAAGTCTGAAATGTGTAAATCCGAGTTGAAGTGGTTTTATTAATTTGTTTATGCATAAATTTCAAAGTTCAAGTCATGGATATGCATAATCTTTACAAAAATCAATTCATGCATAATATTTACAAAAACCAAGTCATGCATATTATTTACAAAAACCAATTGATGCATATTCTTCATAAAAGTATGACTGCAGCACCATCTATGCTATGTCCATGGCTAAATCTGAAATGAGTTTCTCATTACCTGGTCCATGTCCTTCTTCCATCAAGTACTTTAGGTTGTCTTTCACTAACTGCATGGGCATTTCTATATTTCTAGGTAACTCATGTTGCAGTATTGAGGCATCATTCTTCATGTGTGAGATCTTGTAGTTGTTGCAACCTTTCATCTTCAATATTTCTCCTAAACAAGACTGTAATGTGAGAAAAACCTTGTTCAAAGTCATAGGTTATAGTGTATTGAAGCTTGTAATAACTGCATTAACAAGATCATTGGCATTTTTGCATGATTGCTGTTGCTGTAGACTTTTGATAGCCCTAAAGAATTATAGGTCGTTAACATTTATATATGGAGAGTTTGGTGGTTGTTGCACTAAAGTTATACTGAATCCATCTGCATTTGCCACTGATATGAAGTCTGGATCATTGTCCGTGATATGGGTCTTGCATTGTCTTGTTGGTTGTAAATTGTTTTACTTAAACATGAGGGCCACCTATCCTTAATTGCGTGAAAAATCTGGAAATGCATAACATAAACAAGAAAACTGAAATTAAAAATACATTGGCTGAATAAGGATTAACTCATTTTTACATGCATCACAACTCATAAATTCAATGTTTGTTACCTATTTAACTAAGCAGTTTTTTTTTATCACTTCCTTTGTGATTGATTCAATCGGCTTTAGTTCCATAGTTCCAGCTTGTCTGTTTTTGCTGTGTCTTTTTGCATGTACCTCTTCAGTAAAAGGCCATATGCCTGTTTTTCCATCAAAAACTACATTCCCATCTTCTGAAAAATTGGCCGGCAGACAACACACATGAACATGATCTTAGGGATGAACTTCTTACTTTTGCACTGTGTGGATCTTTTTCCCTATGGCTCATGTAATATCTATGGGTGTTCTTGGTAAGGTAGAACCATTTATCATCTATGTGGATTACATTCTCCATCGGCTTGAATCTAAGAACATTCAAATCCTTATCATATTCTATGGCTTGTAAACTGAACCTTAGCCTTAACATTTTATTTGAAGTTGTCAGTTCGGGTTTTATGGCATTTGTGTGAACCCTGATCAGATTTTCTTTAACACATCTTCCCACAGTTATTTTTTGAACATTAATGCTATCAGCTAGGGTTCGAATTGTACCTCTTTTTTTATAATGAGCTTGTTCAATTTGCTCTATGTTTATATTTGCTGCAGGCTTGTTTCCTTTGCTCTGTCTATTTGTAACAACTTTTATACATTCACCTCTTTCTCTTTGATTTATTGCAGCTTTCCATATCCTTGAAATAGTCCTTGAAGAACATCTGAAATTTGTAGCAACTTCTCCACTCTTCCCTCTCAATGGTTTGCCAGTTCTGCAATGGAGAAGTGATAACCGTGGAAACGGTGAGCAAATAATATTTTTACACCCGTAGGTGGTCGATCCCACATGGACTGTACAATGAACTACCCAAAGTACTAGCCACAATTCCTAGAATATAGAAGTTTGATAATTTTAGAAAAGAGATTTTGTTTTGAAAATTAAAGATGACAAGCAAGAAAATAAATGTTTTGAAAACAATTAAAGGAAAACACAGATCTTATGGTATATATTCTAATCATCAACAGACAATATCCATCAACTCACCAGTGGTAAAATAATAGATTTTAGTGGATTAAATTTCTTGGTCCGACAATTAAATCATAGATTACTAAATAGTGACTTTATCCTCTCGGTCTCAAGAATACCAATTTAATTAATCTCAATAATGCAGATTTTTAAAGATAAAATGACTGAAAATTCTAGTAAAATCTTGAGCGTGCATTCATCAAAATCAATGACGATGATTAGTTCTTATTTCTCATGGTAAGAGGTGTTCTCACTGAATCACATTTATATCTCTCTCTCTTTCTCTCTCTCTCTCTATATATATATATCATATGTGAGAAAAAAATGAACCTAATCCATTAGATCTCAGTAAATTAATATTTAATATACAATCAAATATTATATTAATCAAGCAACAACTAAAACACATTCAAGTAATTGCTCGATTGTGTTTTAGTTGTGGCTTAATTGTATATCAAATATTAATTTATTTAGATATAATGAATAAGATTCATTCTTTTTTTTTTTTTTTGTTATAGAAGGATTTTTTATTTAACATAATCCCTTCTCTCTATATATATTACACTTACCTTTATGATAATTTAGGAACATAATCTCACCATTTTACCATCAGACAATTATCTCCACCCCAGAATCTTAAAAAAATATTTATAAAAGTATAAAGCTAAGTTTAGTATAATTTTTTTATAAAAAGTTTTTTTTAAAAAATCTAAATTCCCAAACTCCGAATTATTCAGCATTCTAACTTACCAACGGAGTGCGGACAAATCCCCCCGTAGTGGTGGGCGAGGCAATGTCCGCTTTTTTCAAAGAAAACAATCCGAGCCGTCCACTTGCTGGGAACGTTCCAGAATATAGTGGAATCAACGTTCAGTATTCTCTCCTGATTGGACAATTTTTATCCACTTTCACTTGTTAGATCGAGGGAAGTTAACGGCCCAGATTCTCAGAGTCTTCTCCCGTAACACCAACTGATCCATGATAGACCCATGCACCCGCTGCATTATATAATTCCCATTTCTTACACTCATATCTAAAACCCCACCAAACCGCAACTATTCTTCTCACTTTCCAATCCATACACTCTCTTGACTCTAGCTCGTCTACACACACTCTCTCTAGAAATGAGTACTTCCCTTTCCTCTCTCTCTCTATTTGATTTGTATTTATTCCGGTTGAGTTTTTGCTTGTTCTTCTGTCTTACTGGTTTCTGATTTTGGTGCTGTTTGCTTTTTGAATTTTTTTTTTCGTGCAGCGAAGATCAAGATCGGAATCAATGGTACTAGATCTGATCGATCCTTTTGTGATTTTTTTTAAAAATAAATTTTATGTTGCTTTGTTGTTGAGTGATTGCATGTGAGCTATTTTGATTGATGACTGTTTGGGTTGTGAATGAAGGATTCGGAAGAATCGGCCGTCTGGTTGCGAGGGTTGCTCTTCAAAGAGACGATGTCGAACTTGTTGCAGTCAACGATCCCTTCATCACTACTGACTACATGGTATATTTTTCGCACGTCATGCTTTTCTGCTCTGATCTATTGCTAATTCTTTTTTATTCTTTTTTTTTTTTGTGATTAAGATTTGTTTATGTTGAGCGTAACTGATTCTCCATTTATTTATGATGCGTTTCTGTTTGAAAAGCTAAATGAGTTATTTTGTTTGGACTAGCAGTGAGCCAGTGAGTTCCGAATTGGACGAATCTTAATAATCAGTTGATTAGACTGGCAATCTCACCGGTTTACTTACATGTTTTCTTTTCCAATATGTTTCATTTCTTCCAGCTAAATCACTACTTTGAACCTACCACTTTGTTTTAATATGATTAGGATATTGTTAAACATTTGTGTTTCAATTGGAAGAAAAAAGCGAAAGTGAGGCGCTTATTTTGTTGTCCTGTGTTTTAGCAATTTTTTGTTTATTCCCTTACTTGAGATGCAGATACACCGCTGGAATGTCCTTGCATAATTGTACACTGTAATGTTGTGGTGTTTAATAATTCTGTTGACTTGCTGTTTATTTTTCTCAACCTCGTTTTCAATATGTGCTTTTCTTGCCATTGTCTATACAATGAAGCATGGAGTATTTGAAGATAAATCTGACTTGTATCTAACAGTGGTTGGAGTAAATAGTTTTGCTCTATGGAATATGTAAGATCTATTGGATGAGAAAGACTGCTCTGTTATCATGATTTTTATTTTGTATATTAAATGATTGCATTTTGGTATTATAGTTTAGATTGAAGGATTATGACTAAATTTCATTTATCATAAACATGGATCAAAATTTCAAAATTTAAGTTGAATGTTTTATTAATTTTTGTTATGTCATGGATGTGATTAAAATATTAAGTCTTGTTTACTCATGGACGTGATTGATGGCTCCTTAAGTCACTTGCGCATTGCAAAAAATATGGAGTTCATTAATAAAATGCCTTAATTACATTTTGAAAAGTGAAGATGAGGGTGTGCCATCACCCCAATTTTGCCCTGATAAGTTATTAGCTAAACTAAGGATTGGTGCCGGGACCTGTAATCAATGCCGGGTCATGCAAGCCATATGCGGGATAAAGTATGATTACTTATAAATCGCGCCAAACCCTTCAAATAAAATTAGCACTTTGAGTTCTTTTTTTTTGTATTATGGTATTTTTTATTCCACATCAGGAGATTCAGTTTTGCTTGGGGTTAGACATTTTCTACGAAGTATCTTTTTTCAATATTTGGTGCCTTGTTTCTGCAGACCTATATGTTCAAGTATGACAGTGTCCATGGGCAATGGAAGCACAACGAGCTGAAGGTTAAGGATGAAAAAACCCTTCTCTTTGGTGAGAAGCCCGTGACTGTGTTTGGCATCAGGTAATGCTTCACATATCATATATTTCGTCGATTTTACATTTATGTAACATGAACTAGTTGCCAACTGTTTTTTCTCTTAAATCGTTGGTAGAAACCCAGAAGAGATTCCATGGGGTGAGACTGGTGCAGAATATATTGTGGAGTCAACTGGGGTTTTCACTGATAAAGACAAGGCTGCAGCCCATCTAAAGGTATATTGCAGCAAATTAATCAGATTTTTTTTGTTTGTCTTACTGAAGTCATGCGTAACATCTATATCTTACATAAATAGAATTAGTATGTCTCCATTTTCTTTTGAAATTCTGAAGTAGCTGCACTTTCTCTTGCATTTATTATTTCTTAGTGAGGATACCCATTAAATTTTTGGATAACAGGGTGGTGCAAAAAAGGTTATTATTTCTGCTCCTAGTAAGGATGCACCTATGTTTGTTGTTGGTGTCAATGAAAAGACATATACCCCGGATCTTGACATTGTGTCCAATGCCAGCTGTACCACAAATTGTCTTGCCCCATTGGCAAAGGTTTGTCGTACTTACAATTCTGATAGTCTTTTTTATACATTGTCATGCCTCTGCTAAGGCTGTACTGTGTGAACTTTCAGGTAATTAATGATAGGTTTGGCATTGTTGAAGGCCTTATGACAACTGTTCACTCTATTACTGGTTGGTAAAATTATCATTTTATCTCATTTTTTATGTGTCTGCTTGAACTTATTAAATTCTGTGTCAATCAGCAACTCAAAAGACTGTTGATGGACCATCTGCGAAGGACTGGAGGGGTGGAAGAGCTGCATCTTTTAATATTATCCCAAGTAGCACTGGAGCAGCTAAGGTAGCTTAGTTATTTAATGAGTTACACCTGATCTTGTGTTTTGTCCCTGATTTTGTATCCTTGTTTCTTTGAAGGCTGTTGGCAAAGTCCTTCCTGCTCTGAATGGAAAATTGACTGGAATGGCCTTCCGTGTCCCAACAGTTGATGTTTCTGTGGTTGACCTCACAGTGAGATTGGAGAAGGAAGCTACTTATGAAGAAATCAAAGCAGCTATCAAGTAAGATTATCATGCATTTTGTCTTTATCTATACTGGTTTCCTTCTCTGGTGTGGCAGTGTTACTGGATGTATAGTTCGAAGGACCTTGGGAAAATCAAATGGAATCTGATAGTTTATGTGGTTTTGTTAGGGAGGAGTCCGAGGGGAACTTGAAGGGAATCCTAGGATACACTGAAGATGATGTGGTGTCTACTGATTTTGTGGGCGATAACAGGTTAGAATTTTGGAACTGGCATTTCAGAAATCTTAACAGTAATCTTATATAATGTATTTGTACTAATAGAATTTGTGATTGTTGAAACTGTAGGTCAAGTATCTTCGATGCAAAGGCTGGAATTGCTTTGAGCAAGAACTTTGTGAAGGTTGTTTCGTGGTACGACAATGAATGGGGTTACAGGTAATGCTCATGCTTCTCATCTTGTGTTATGTTCCATATTTTGTATTAAGATTCAAATTTTGATTTGTTTAAGCTGATTTTGTATATTTGCCTATTTCGCAGCACTCGGGTGGTTGATTTGATCAAGCACATTGCCTCCACTCAGTAACTTGCTGTACTCTTTTAGGCTTCCACATCTTCCATGGTGGTTTTGCGGAATAAACTGTTTAATCAATCTATTGGAGTTTATGTATTAGTTGATGTGGTAGGACTGTTTTTGAAGATTTTTGTGCCGAAAGTTAATTGTTGAACATGTGGGTGTGATAATAAGATGAGTTTGTGGCCTTTGTTTTTTCAAAGGTCAAATGCTTAAATAATTGATGTGATGAAGCTGGCCTATTCCTTTTGGATATCCGAAAGGGCAAGGGTATTTTAATTAGTTTGGACTGGATTCTAACTTTTTCCTGCCCTTTGTAGATATTTGGTGGTTGGGCGGCAGGCCTGCTGATTCTGTCTGGTAAAGTCATGTTTTAATTAGTAGAGTAGGGTTGTGGTCCAAATCTGTTATATTCCCGTGAATATCACAGTGGCCTTTTGTGACTGTATCAGTTCTACCGTGACATGTTAATTGTTTGATTGAGACTTAGCAGTCATCACGAGCGCTGCCCAGTTGAGTGTGGGTAAGTTTTAGTTCAAGGGTCCAACTTAATTCAACTCCTACTTTTAATAAAATATTTAAGTTATAATTAAATAAAAATTAAGGCGTTTAATTTCGATTATTTTCAACTCTAGCTTGAGTTTGGTTCGTTTAAGTGGCGACTTTTATAATGCATGTTTAGATAAATTTAATTGTTTTATAACTATGGTTTATAAAATAATTAAATATGTTGAAAACTATACTTTATTTTAATTTATTATTGTTTAATATAAATTTTCATTATAACACATTAACTAATGTTATATATTAGTGTATGGTGATAAGAATTGTTTTCTATATTTTACATCCTATTATCGATACAATTTTAATTTAAAAAAAAGATAGATCAAATATAATGCTTACAAAAATCAAAGTGTATTTTACAAGCATTTTATAAAATTAATTATACTTTTATTATTTAAAATAAAATAGAATTGATGATGAAATACTTTCAAAGGTAAAAGAAGTAAAACTTAAAGTAGAAATATATTTTAATATATTAGTAAATTCCACGGCCAAAAAAAGATGAGGGTGCCAGAATTATGTAATTTGTAAGTCAGTATGTCGATTTCAATGAGGCCCATGATGACCGATCATGTGGAAGTTTTTTTTATATTGTGATTGAAGGTGTAAATGAATCTAATTATTTAAAGTGGTTCGGAGTTTGATTTGATAAAAGTTCTTTTATTAAATGAATAAAATTTGTGTATCATAATTTTCGACACGGTTAATTTGTAAGTGAGCTGACAATCTAAAATTAGTAAAAATATAAAATAATTAATTTTAAAAAGTAATTTATTCGTAATGATAAATTTTTATAGTATTGAATTTTTTTTTGGAATTTGAATATGAATAAGATATTAATTTTGTAATAATTTTTTTTAAGATAATAATGAATATTTTTAATATTTTATGAAGAAAATTTGTTTATGCACAACTAAGATTGGATGAAATTCGTGTACTTTAAAGTATTAAATAAAAAAACTTGAAATTTGATTCAAAATCAAATAGAGTCAAAATTGAGCGTGATAGGACTTGATTTAATTACACCATTAATTGGGATGGACAATATACATTTAGAAGTTGTTGCATCATATGATTATGAATATGACATGCATTTTTTGGAACACCAGGTTCGAACAATGATATTAATGTACTTCACCAATCTCTCTAGTTTTTAACGATATTTTAGAAGGTTGAGCATCGAAGATTAACTACACAATCAATGGTCGTCAAAATGGTATGGTGTATTATCTTACTGATGACATTCATATCCTTCTCGGATTGCATTTGTTAAGTCAATTACTATTCCACAAACTCGAAAGCATAAGTTATTTGCTCAACACCAAGAGGCAGTTAGAAGAGATGTTGAACGAGCTTTTGGAGTTTTACGAGCTCGTATTACATTTATTCGACGTTCATGTCTTGTTTGAGATAAAGATCTAATGGAAAAAAATTTAATGACTTGCATTATCATACATAATATGATAGTAGAAGATGAACGAGAAAAATTTTCTGTCCCCTCGCTCGGGGTGTAGTGGTGAAAGCACCTTGCCTGGACCAAGAGGTCACATGTTCGAGCTTCCCTGGGGACATCTGGGTGTGTGAGTTTAATAAATGTATTCCTATTAAAAAAAAAAAAAACTACTATGATTCTTCAGAATTTGTAATAGATATACCTTGTAGAGGAGATGCCGAGTCTTTCCATTACTCTGCCGAATGCATTACTAATTTGTGAGATTATTTGGTTAATAAATATTGACTTCAACAGAGAGTTTCATCGCGCTCTTAAAAAAGATTTGATTGAACACATATGAAGGAATTCCGACTTTCATAATTGAATATGTAATATTCATGTAATTGTAATTTAGATTTTCATGTGTTGTATTTAAATTTTGTATTTATTATCGTATTATTGTTTATAAAATAAGTTTTTTAATGATAAATTTTAAATAATTTTATATTATATTAAAAGAGAAAATTTAATATATTAATTAAAAAGTTAGATTACTGATGGAAATAGAAAAAATATTAAGTTATATTATTAAATAATTGAATTATCAACAGCTGATTGAGGGATAGGCTAATGGACTTGTGTCAGTAAGTGGCGTGTCACATATATTTGACCCCTGACAGTGGCCGTTTTATTAATTGGATGTTTTTTTATGAGAAATAAAATTGAATGTTTCTTAGTTCAAAACCCAAATTGAAATATGGTGCCAGCTGCCAAAGTAGGCCTTTGATAAGTGTTGAAGCGCAGACTCATACGAATGGAACAATTTGAAGATAGACCAATTGAAGATCCAAGCCCACTTGCAGCAATTCTTGGGAATCCACAATTACGCCAAGAGGCAATGAGAATGAGACTTTTTTAACAAGCACTATTGATACTTGAGAGAAGTTGAAATCGAGATGGAGGGTAGGGTGTAAATGAGCCGAGCTACTCGTGAGTTACTCGGAGATCAATTCGAAAAATACTCGATCGAAGTTCGATTGTTTAATAAACGAACCGAGCTCGATAACATT
Source organism: Plectranthus barbatus (assembly GCA_026898455.1). NCBI lineage: Eukaryota > Viridiplantae > Streptophyta > Magnoliopsida > Lamiales > Lamiaceae > Plectranthus > Plectranthus barbatus. The sequence goes on along the minus strand of JAPKLW010002809.1, from coordinate 16,310 downwards.
GTCGAGCCGAGCTCGAGTTCGGATGTATTCGGTTCGCCAGGCTCGCGAGCATGTTCGAGTTCGAGCTCGATCTCGAACATGTTCGCGAGTAGGCTCGTTTAACAGACTCGCGAGCAGGCTCGTTTACAAGCTCGTGAATAGGCTCGTTTAAGAGATCGCGAGTATGCTCGTTAATAAGCTCGTAAATAGGCTCGTTTATAAGCTTGTTTTTAATTAAATTTTAATATTTATATATTTTTCTATTTCTATACTTTTTATGATTACATAATTATATTTCATATTTGTTTGATAATACTAACAATAATATGATCAAACAAACCATACCATATAAAAAACTTAATTTATTTAAAAATTAAGATAAATATTAAATTAAGAATGAAAATTATTTATATGAGTGAACAATTATTTTAAATATAGTTTTTTAGATATATGTGGTTTTAAAGTTTCACTTAATTAAATTAGTTAATTTCATTTAAAAATCGAAACAATCCACTCTATGAGAAATTTATTTTATTTGTAAATCTAATAGAAACTTAAACAAATAATATATTATTATTGAAATAATAAATGTTTGAATATACTTTTAAAATTTTATATATTTTTAAAAATGTACACATAATGGAAAGTTAAGATAAAAATATATAACTAAAACAAACTCATAAGTTATATTACTCAATACACAAATATTAATGTATATAATATGTCTATACAAACAATTAAATCATAATACTTTTGTTAAAATGTATATATAATGGAAAAGTAAGATAAAATTATATAATCAAAACAAATTCCTAAGTTATAATTACTAAATATACGAATATTATTGCATAGTATAATGATATATCTTTTAAAATTATTAAATCATAATACTTTTGCTAAAATGTATAGATAATGGAAAAGTAAAATAATCCAAAGTTAGTTACTCAATATTCAAATATATATGAATAATATATGTATATAACTTATTAAATCATAAAGTAAGAATAACAATATAGTTAAAACAAACTCTTAAGTTCTAATTACTCAAAATACAAATATTAATGCATGGTATATGATATATCTATAAAAACTATTAAATCATATTACTTTTGTTAAAATGTATAGATAATGAAAAAGTAAGATAAAATTATATAATTAAAACATATTCCTAAGTTATAGTTACTCAATATACAAATATTAATGTATGTTTAAAATAAACTCTTAAGTTTATACCTATTAATTAATACTTTATATAAACTACTAAATTATATGACTTTTGTTAAAATGTATAGATAATGAAGAAGTAAGATAAAATTATATAATTAAAACATATTCCTAAGTTATAGTTACTCAATATACAAATATTAATGTATGTTTATAACAATTTCTTAAGTTTATAACTATTAATTATACTTTATATAAACTATTAAATCACATGACTTTTGTTAAAATGTATAGATAATGAAAAAGTAAGGTAAAATTATATAATTAAAACATATTCCTAAGTTATAGTTACTCAATATACAAATATTAATATATGTTTGAAACAAATTCTTAAGTTTATAACTATTAATTATATTTTATATAAACTATTAAAAATCTTAATTTATAATTATAAATTAAAATTTAAAACCAGCTTAGAACTCATTATTTATAATACATAATCAGTTTATTATAATCTAATTAAAAATATGAAAGTTAAGATGTCAATATAAATATATTATACTCCCTCTGTCCCACTTTAATAGTCTCATTTCTCAATTTCGTGCGTCCCACTTTAATAGTCCCGTTTCTAAAAAGGGTAACGTTTTCACACTCAATAATAAAATATTAATTCTACTCAACTCATTCTACACTCACATGCCTTGGTTATTGTGCCAAAAGCAAATGAGACTATTAATCTGGGACGGAGGGAGTATAAGAATATTTATAAAACCAGCTTAGAACTCATGAAATGTTTAATTGGTTTGGTGGAATTTGTTTAAAGCTAATTTGTGAACTTATGAAGTGTTTAATTTGTTTAATGGAGTGAGTTTGTTTTTTGTTTGGAACTAATTTGTCTTTATTTTATCATTATGCACAGGTTGTATTTTTATGATGTTTATATTTTATCCCTATAATTTGTATATTTTAATAAAAAATTATACTTTTTTTCTCTAAACAAGCTCGAGTCGAGCTCGAATTCGAGCTTACAAAATTGAATCGAGCTCGAACTTGAGCTCATGAGCTTTAGCTCGATTACAAACTTGCCGAACCGAACTCGAGTCGAGCTCGAGCTTTTACAATCGAGCTCGATTTCGAGCCGAGCTCGAGCATGGTCAAAATCTCACGAACCGAGCTCGAGCAACTCACTACTCGGCTCGGCTCGTCTCGTCTCATTTACACCCCTAATGGAGAGGATGAAGTTGTTTGTGCAACAATTTCAATCGGCTCAAGCAGCCAACTAAGTAGTTGAAAATGAGTAGACCACAATTAAAGGATGTTCTAACCTCAGCCACATAATACTTTAAATTGAGGATTCATAGTTGGCATCATACCAATAACTTTTAGTTTCAGATGGGCCTGACACACATTGTTCAGCATAATCAATTTCGATGTAGACTAATTGAAGATCCATATCGAAATCAAACATAATGCTATTAGAATGAGACTTTTCTCATTCTATCTTAAGGAGAACGCAAAATTTTGGTATGTTCCCTTTCATCGAGGCACTATTGATACTTGGAAGGAGTTGAGGTTGAAATCCTAGTGAAATTCTTTTCTCCGAGTATGGTAATTAAGAAGCAAAACGAGATAACCCATTTCTCTTATTTGAAGTATGAGAGCGCTATAAAAAATCTATACTGAGGATACCCTTAACATAGCTTCTCTTATGATTACAAGTTTTGTTGATGTTATGAAAGACTAAGTTGTTGGAAATAAACTTCATTTATCAAGAATAATAGAATTCTAGAGATTAAGCGATTACTGGTGTATGTAGAATAATCTGGAAAATCAAAGAATATTGTATTAAAAAAAATATATGAAAAAAGTGTAGATTAATTTAGTGAAGATATAAGATAGAATTAATTATGAATAGTGTTGAGTGTTCTAGATAATTCTATATTAAATATAAATATGATTGTAATGAAAAGTGATATTTGGAGTGGAGTGGACTGCAACAAAATGAGCTTATGCAAATAGAATCCCTCCATTACGAAGTATTGCTATCTTATTATTTTGTTTTGATGTGTTAAAGACTGTACAGAAACCACCAATTTAGAAGTGTCTTTACTTTGTTCAAACTTATAAAGTATTCTATTAGATGTCTATCGAGTTGTAATAGGACATATTGAAATAAACAGATTTCCAACAGTTTGGGCTTTGCAAGGTGATAGAAGAAACTGACTACAATCCTATGTACCAGTTTGGAGAACCCACATGAAGAAAACTGGCTGAAATCACCAGCACGAAACTCGCTAAAAGACCAAACTTTAAGAATGAAGATTACCTTAAAGTCTGAAGATCCGATGTCAGACCAATTTTGATTCCTCACTAAAAGAGCTGTTCTGACACATTGTATGATGTCAACATCCAATGTCGGAAAAGCAGGAGCAGGTGCAGACTTTTTAGAAAAGCAACATATCCTTCACAGAAGAGAGGCGCCTGATTGTACTTCATCCAAAATATCTCTCAACGACTACAATTTCAAACCTCCTACACTAAATTTATAAATAGACGAAGTGTCCCTAGAAGAGAGGTTACCACGGTTATTGATTTTAAGAATATAATTGAAACAAAGAATATTCAAAAGCTGTAAAGATTTCAAGCTCAACGCTTTCAAACTTTTGAGGCTAACCTTTTAACTTACCGTGTGTCATCTTTGGACACGAGACTTGTTGCTTTCTAAGCACAAGTTTACATTTTCGTATTCTTACTCTCCAAATAAGAACACAATATTAGTAGCTTTTCAGCATGTTGTGATTTCTATAGGCGTCTAGCTAAAGTGTTCGACGATTTTGGAAAGAACCTTAAAGTTCTCAAGTTTCAAAGACAGAGGCTGTGTGGTGTGCCCACACTTTGCATATGCGAAGCGAAGGAAGCAACGACCTGGACGAGTGAGCAAGTGGACTGGTTGAGATAGATCGTGTGAACCCTTATATTCTGAAACTTAGTGTATTCCAAACTTAAGGTTTGAAGAGAGGAGGTAAGACTTTTGTGTCTGAACCTCTATAAATCATTTTGGATTTACTACATTATTTATTTATCCCAAAAAAATTTAAAATTCAACGTTATCTAAGTGTTGAAGTATATTTTGAATCTGAATCTAATCTCAAACTCGCTAACAATAAATTTTTCAAAAACACAAACTGACGAGTAACATGTAGTTTGTGATTACAAATTTCTCTTATAAAATTTTCGTTGCGTATATCAAAATTTGATCTCGGGATTAACACCCACCCACTTCTTGCAATTTTTTTATAAGGGTGCTATCAAGTACTTTTCAACATAATTTTTTTACTATTAAAAATTATTTGCTAATTTTTATTTAGCGTATAATAATGGGCATTTAGTAACTAACAGAACTAACTTTATCCACAAAAACCCCATCTCTTACCAAGACTCCCACCAAAACCCCACACACAATGCAAGCTCTCCAAACGCTATCCTTCTCCCCAACATTCCTCCCTCTTCTACCTAAACCCCTCCTTAAACCCCACCTCTCTTTCAAGCTCCGCTCCTACTCCTCCGACGAGTACCCTGTCGGCGACGATGACGCATTTCTTGCATCCTTCGGTCCCAAGGAGAAGGAGTCCGAAGAGGAAGCGCGTAAAAGGAACTGGATTGAGAGGGGTTGGGCTCCCTGGGAGGAGATTCTAACCCCTGAAGCCGATTTCGCGCGGAAGTCCCTCAATGAAGGCGAGGAGGTGCCCCTTCAGTCCCCCGAAGCGATTGAGGCTTTCAGAATGCTGAGCCCCAAGTACCGGAAGCAGAAGATTGCTGAGATGGGTCTCACGGAGGAGCAGTATTTTGCGAAGCAATTTGAGATTAAGGGGGAGATTCCGGAGCCACTAGAGACTACGTGGAGTGGGACTCTGGTGTTGGGGATGATTCCGCCCCGGGACTGGCCTCCAAGGGGGTGGAAGGTTGACAGGAAGGAACTGGAGTTTATCCGTGGTGCGCATAAGATTTATTCGTCTGTGAGATTGGATCATGAGAAGGTGGAGGGGAGCTTGGAGAAGGGGACCGAGTTGGAGGACATGTGTTTGGAGAGGTATAATGTGTTCTTGAAGCAATACAATGAGTGGGTGGAGGCCAATAGAGATCGTTTGGAGGATGAATCATATAAGGTTGGTTGTGGATTTGGTGACTTTGATGGTTTAGATACTTGCAATTTTATCTTCTGTAGATTAATATATATATATTTTTTTGATAGTCTATATGGATTAATTCTTAATCTGCATCTGTTGATATGATTTATTTCTTTTAATGCACAATGGTTTTTCTATGAGGTGCTTCTGCATAACATTATGGAAAAATCTTGATTGGAATTGAAATTGTTCTTCTTAGCAAGTTGATGACCTTTAAGCATTTTATTCTGAAATCTCTCCCTGTTTTATGCCAAGAATCATGGAAATTGTGCTCATTTGTTTGTTGACTGAAGCTTTTGGGCATGGTTCTTGATTTGAAATTTATGATGCTGAAAGACTGAATCTTACTATAGAGTTGTGTGTCTATGGGAAATGGACTTTTCTAATGATGCCATATAGGTAAGTAACAAATGTGTTTTGATTTTGCAGCACGACCAGGATTATTATCCTGGCAGAAGGAAAAGGGGAAAGGATTACAATGAGGAAATGGTAATATGGATGTTTTACCTTACTATTCATACACCATTACCCATTTGGCATATTTATTTCAGCTGAAATATGTTGGTTAACATTGTGTACTATCTTGATTTGAAATCAGTTTGACTGATCAATAGAAAAGCTAACCATTCCCCTTTTGTTTTTTGTTTTTTTTTTTTTGGGTCCTGCAGTATGAGCTTCCGTTCTATTACCCTGGACAGGTAAGTCAATAATTTTCAGTTCGTTACCTCATTTAGTTTCACATTTCCATTGAAAAATTTGTCCGTTCATGCTTAAAATAGGCAAATGGCCCTTGCCAATGTGCTCATCTTACATAATGTGACTTCCTTAACTTTATTTATTTATAACATGGGTGAAGAAATATTATTCAATCTGCTATCTAGTGTACTTTTCTTGCCTCTTCTTTATTTCTTATAGTTTGCTTGTCTCTCCTTAAAATCATGTGAAATTTGCAATCTTGTGCATGTTACTTTTATTCATTCTGTTTGAAGATTCAACTGCTTTACTTTTGTGCATATTTCCTAGGTGTTTCTTCACATCCTCTATGTTCTTTTTGCTGGTTCTCTTTTATTCTTGGTGTAAGTATGCTAATCATGACATCCAGTAATCAAATTATTTTGTCATGCCTATAGTGGATTGTTTATTTATGAAAATAATGATTGCAGTCTAACAGAATTTGTTTGTATTTCTTTTCATTTTTGTTTTGTCTTTTTAAAGATATGTTCAGGTAAAGTGACTGCAGTACATCTTTATCAAGGAGCATTTGTTGACATTGGAGGTGTCCATGATGGGTATGCACTATTTCCTCAGAAATATGTACTCAACTGTCTGTGTTGATTCCCTTTATTAAGTTTGAAGCTGGCAATTTCTGTTTCTGACCATTCAAGTATAAATTACACTTCCCTAAAACTCGACCTTTAGTTTGAGGGCTATTATTTGGATTCAGCTAACAATATCTCAAGGTGCTTAAATAAAAATAGAAGTTACTTCCCACTCCTTTCCGCCCTATTTGTTGCAAAACATTTTGGTATGTTTATAGGACTTCTATGGGAGTTGTTTATTGTTCAGGTGCCGGATCAATATATTTTCCTTTTATATCGTCATCAAGATGCAATGTGGAAATACTTCTACTCACCTAACAGATCATTCAAGTTGTTATAGTGCTTCATTTGCAGTTTACTTATAGAGTTGTCATTGCTAACTTCCCCTTGGTATGGTTTTTTGGTACAAGATTCAGGTTCAACTTTGACATCCGTTAAGTTGGCACTAAATAATTATGGCTTGGGCTCACATCCATGTTGTTAATCACATTATTCATATAGCATATAAAATAAGTAGTTTCAAGGAGGTTACCTAAACCAAAATGGAACTCATCCTTCTACTATTTGATATAACATGTATTCGTGACTGTTTTTAATTTTTAGTCTCCTTATATCTGATTTTTACAACTTGCATTTACATAAATATAATTATTCAGGTGGGTTCCTATCAAGCGTAATGACTGGTTCTGGATCAGGCATCACATTAAAGTTGGAATGAACGTCGTTGTTGAAGTTTTAGTAAGTCATGCAAAACTGTAACTTTCTTACATTGCAATTGGTCTGCTTTTGCTTTTTTACTTCTCATTTTTTGCATAGTGTTCGTCAATTCTATTTGACAGTTCACAGACAACTAGTCCAAAAAGCTGAAAGATTTAAGAGAGATCATTTTCCTTTCTTCTCAAAAAAGCAATAAATAGTGATGGGAAAGGTTGATTGAGGAAAAGCACAATGATGATATGAATGTAAATGTAAAACCTTAAGTCGTAAGAGTGATAAAACATTTGTAAGTGTTCATAAATGCTATGAATGCTTTTAGACAAAGAATGATGAGGACTGTAATCTCTGTGAGAAGTTGAGCGAAGTACTAGAGCACTGGTTACATAGACTTATTCTGTTAGTAACAGACATGTTATCCTCTGCAGTGCTACACAATTTTTCTGTGTAACCAATAAATGATGCAAGAAAAGTTTTCTTTACTATTTATTTTCGATGAGAAAAAATGTGAAGATGTTTTTTTTGTGAGTTAATTTGGGCTAATAAAAGTAAAGTTAAACCAGCAATCATGCATGCTTAGTAATCTTATATAATTTCATGGGTGCAGGCTAAACGTGATCCTTATCGTTTTCGATTTCCTATAGAGCTACGGTTTGTCTTTCCCAATATAGACCACCTAATGTAAGCTTCTTATTTCCAAACATATAGTTTTTTAGGCATTATTTTACCTTTCTGTGAGTAAATAAATCTCTGCTTTCTTTGACAATGTAATTAGTTCATTTTACTCACTTAAATCATTAATGTCATCATTTGACATGGTTGTTGCAGCTTCAATAAATTTGACTTCCCACCTATATTTCACAGAGATGAGGATACAAATCCGGATGAATTACGTGTGAGTAAATTATTAATTTACTTAGCGTCAACCTTGAATGTATCTTATATTTTGTCCTCTGATGTTGTATACTCTTTTTATTTAATTCTTGTTACTGATCGTATGTATGATAATAACATAATGCTGGTTTCTTACCACTCATTAATATATGAAATACAGTGCATTCTCTAATACTGAGTTCCTATTGGTAGAATGGTGGTTAACACTATGTTGATCTTGTTTGTATGGTTTACTTTTATGAATGGAGTAAAATCACCAATATGAGTCTTTTGCCTGTTTTTTATTTCACAAGGTTCCATAGATTTTGAGGATATTTGGTGTATATGCTAGCAAGTTTATACCATCCTTTATATATCTTTTTTTTCCTATGATTATTGAAGAGAGATCCCATTTATTTATTCTTTATTTGAAAAGCATGCCATCGCCCTAGTCCTCTCTCTGTATCTTGCAATCCCTTAGTTTGAACTTAATTTGGACTTTTTAAAATCATATTCTAATCCATTGCTTCTCTTAATAGATCTCGAATATCATATTCTCAAACTATGTTTTTTCCTTTATGTTGAAAATTTATACATGTCTTTTTTTTTTTTTTTGTGCAGCGTGACTGTGGAAGATCTCCCATTCCTAGAAAAGATCCTGGAATTAAATGGGAAGAAGAACCTTTATTATCAAACCATCCATATGTTGATAAGGTATTCTTAAGCAATCCCATCAAATCGAATCTTATTCTAGTTTTTTAGATTCTTCTGCATAATTATAAGTTGCCCATTTTGATAATCATAACATATGAAACTATGTTATTATATTATTCATTAAGTATCCAAGATCTCTAAAATATACTCATCAACCCCGGCTGTTATATACAGTGGCGGATTCAGAAAATGTTCGTGAGGGGGGCTGAAATTTTTTTTCTTTGCCTCTACTGGACTTCAACCCCTTTGTATCATATAACTTTTCTTATTTTCATCTTTTTTTTTTTACGAGGGGGGCTAGTATAGAAAATTCTAGATCACAATACTATAAAAACGAAAAAAAATCCCGGCTAGGGGGGCCCCTTAGTAGATCCGCCTCTGGTTATATACAATAATTTTTAATTAAATATGTCTGTGATATGTGTATTTCAGCTCATAGATTTTTAGTATGGCTGTCATTCTGACATTCCTTGCTTGTGTGCAGCTGTGGGAGATAAATAATGCTGAACAGATGATCTTGGATGATATGGAAGAAAATCCTGATAAATATGAAGGCAAAAATCTAGCAGAATTGTCTGATGACGAAGAATTTGATGAAGAAAACAGTGTAGAGTATGGAAAAGCATATTATAAGAACACAACAGTTCCCAGAATGACGTTGGTAGGTATTTTTCACATTTTATTATATGTTTGTGCCTTGGAATGATTTATCTGAGAGTTGTTTCGTTCACTCGCAGAAAGTAAGCGTAAAAGAACTTAATTTGGAAGCTGCACTAGCTGAGCGTCAGGTTTGTTTTCCATCATTATTTCCTGCCTGCAAATACGCGTTTATTCCTTTTCAACACAGCAATCATTGCCTTTTGGTTCTGTTTTTTTTTTAAAAACCCTGCTACATAAGCTTAGTTGGAGTTTTGATGGTCTACTTATGGAAGGGTTTCTTAACTTCCTGTAATGATAAAAGTGAGGGGATGATGCACGAAAAAATCTCATTCATCACAAAGAATGATGAACTGATGAGACTGAGAAACGACTGCGACGAGCATATTATGCTACCCTTTCGTACTGTTCAGATTATTTTAATATCTTGCATCTTCTCCAGTTATGATGGACCAGTTCATATTCTTCTTGATCACTATGTTTCTCTTGTTTTTGACGTGTTTGTACGATTGTCTGTGCTTAGCCTTTGATTCCTTATCCGCTGGAGCTCCATCTGCTCACTCTTCTCTCTCTCTCTCTCTCTCTCTGTATTCAGTACTCTGAATATGTTTACTGTTTTTGTGGCTTGTAAATTAACCAGAGTGAAGAAGATATCCGTTTCTTATGTTAATTTCTGCTGCATCTCAGCTCCATAAGAAACTAAGGAAAGAAGCTGAAGAAAGAGGAGAGTCGTATCGAATTACTAGTCTGAGGCGAAACGAGGAGATGGATGAATACGACATCATCCATTGGCGTAGATCATTTGAAGAAAGAGAGGCTCTCCTTCGAGACATAAGCTGGTACGTTTCGAACCTCAGAGGGTGTTTCTTTGATAATGAACCACATTAAATCTGTACTTACCAAATTCACATTTTTGATCTCTTGCACAAAACCTGCAGCCGGCAAGCTGTTGGCCTCCCATTGGAAGAGCCCGGGAGGTACGTCGATCCGAGCTTCTTCGGGAAGGACCAATACGACCCGGATAGCCCGTTGTACCGTTACGACTACTGGGGGGAGCCAAAGAACTCGGAGAAGAGCAAGCAAGAGCGGATGACAGATGCCCACAACAAGTCTATAGTTGGGAAGGGAACCGTTTGGTACGAGATGTCATACGAAGATGCCATCAAGCAGCAAATGCAGAGGGAGAAACTCGGAATCAAGCCCCCACAGTATGATGAAGATGATCCCGAAGATGATGACGATGATGATGACGACGATGACGACGACTTTGATTACAGCATTCTGGGGTCTGTGAGTGCCACTGTGTCTAACCAGCCTCATGTGAATGGCACTGAATCTCCGAGGTTGTCGGATGAAGGAATGTTTGAGGATTAGGTTTGTGTCTATATCATTTTTCTACTTCTGTAGTAACACATTATCGTTAGTTAATCAATATAAACTATATTTTCTTAGGCGGATCTTCATTCAATACCTTTTATTAAAAAAAATTCACTTTTAATGCAGAAAAAACAAAATAGAAGGTCAGGAGTTGGAACATTCTATGTAATTGTGAGGATATTACCTTCTTTTTTTTTTTCTTTTTTTTTTTTGAATAAGTCTACATTAATCTCAAACTCACACACACACTCACACACCCAAATGTCCTCTGGGAGCTCGAACATGTGATCTCTCAACCACAGGAAATGTGTTTTAACCACTACACCCCGAGCGAAGTGACGATATTACTTATAAACTATAATATTGGAGGATATTGTTTTTCAAGTAGTAAATTAGTAATACATGTTTCAAAACAAAAAGTATCCATCAAATCAAATAAGCAAGGTTTAAAATCTTTTGAAATAAATGAGCTAATTCTTCCGAACTAAAGCAATCCAATCATGTTAAGATAATTTGGTTGAATTTATTTGGAATATTAATTAAATGAATAATACAAACGATGAATTAATATTTCAATAGGTGCTTTAGATAGAAGAGAGAATTATAGAATACTCATTTTAATTATCTACATAATAAAAATATCCAATTTTATAAATACATCACAAAAATATCTAAAATAAATTTTTTTTTTCTGTCAAATTCAAGTGGCTATCATGCAGTATATATAAAAGTCTAATTAAAATACTGTTTAAAAAAATATTAATAATAACATTTTGACCCCATTCTATCATATTCGGATATTCCTACCCAATTTCCAATAGGTTTCTGCCTTATCAAAAACAAAATGAATATAATAATAACATATTGACCCAATCCCTATTTGATTCCTATTGATTTCTATCTAATTTCTACCCCATTCTTATTTGGTAAAAATAAAATAAATTATTAATAATAACATCTTGACCCGATTTGTACCTGGTCCAAATTTAAATAAATTATTAAGGGAAGGTCTTGGGTTAGGCAGACCTAAACGATTTTGGCGGGTTTTATCCATTAACCCAAGCATTAGGCGGGTTTTATCCATTAACCCAAACTCAAACCCATATAATATACCCTAATTGGGATGGGTGAACTCATATGGGTAGGATAAAACCCGCCTAAACCGTTTAGGCCTGCCTAACGCAAGTTTTTGCCAATTATTAATAATATCTGCCCCAGTTCCTACGTGATTCATACCTAATTCCTATTTGGTCAAAAATAAAATAAATTATTAATAATAGAATCTTGACCCAATTCCTACCTGATAAAAAATAAAATAAATTAAAAATTAATAATATCTTGATCCGATTCCTACCTGATCTTGACCAGTTTCACAAACAATTCGATTTTGATCCACTTTAAAATAATTTTTAAAATTTAAATTATATTTTTCAAGGAAAATAAATTTAATATATATTGTTGGTACACATCATCTTCACAATAATAATTGCATCAATTTCATACGTAAACAAATCTCCATGTAAAATTTAGTACTTTTAGATATTTTATAATATGTTCATAAGAATGAATATTTTCATGATATATTTTATTAAAGGTAAATAGAGAAAAATAACCTAAACTATTGGTGTTTTCGGAAAAATACTCTAATCTATTTCCATAAGTTAAAAATACCCTAATCTTTATTTGTATTTATGAATTATATCCTGGTCTATTAATATTTTGAGAAAATACCCCAATGTATTATTATTAGTTAAAAAATAATTTTTAATTTTATTTACGAATTATACCAAAACGAAAAATATTATTAGCTCACACAAAGATGACAATCAAAACAACTATCTTTGTCCGTATTAAATTTAATATATTAAATAATCAATATTTTCTATATATTCTGAAAATTATTTAAACTTCACGTTCTACTCTTTTTTTTTTTTTTCCTACAGTTGGTGTAACGTCCAATCCAGACGAAGGTGCATACATTTCAATACAAGATCACACGTCAAAATACGAATTGAGAGAAAAAAAATAAGGAGTTTAAGCAATCGAAGGAAAAAAAAGAGCAGAACATGAAATTTTAAATACTTTTTAGAAGATAAATGCATTTGAATATATAACAAAATTGATTGTTTAGTACATTAAATTTAGAACGGACGATGATAGTTGTTTTGACTGCCATATTTGTATTAGCCAATAATATTTCTCGTTTTGGTATAATTCATAAATGAAATTAAAGATTGAGGTATTTTTAACTAATAATAATATATTAGGGTATTTTCCGAAAATATCAATAGATCAGGGTATAATTCATAGAAGGAAATAAAAATTAAGGTATTTTTAACTTATGAAAATAGATTGAGGTATTTTTCCGAAAATATCAATAGTTTAGAATTCTTTTCCCCTTTTATTAATTTGAGTATTTCAAATAATTTTCACTAGAATGCCTTTGTTGTAGAGATAATAGTGTGTGTACGGCTAGTTAGAAATCAATCGTTCAAACAACTTATCCATATTATTTTAAAAACTCAATTGAACAGCCCAGCAAAGGTTAAAATTATATATAAAAATAATATTAAATATGTATACCTGGTATGAGATTCACTCAAGTGCTAAAATTAAAGTTTATGCTAAATAAGAATGAATCTCAGTCCTTGGATTGATAGAATCAATGATTGAGATTAAAGCATAAAGATTAAAAAATTAAGCATAATTTTCGTTCGTGCTTAATTGCTTTATAAATCGTGCTTAATTCGATTAAGCATGATTTATAAAGCAAAAAAACATAAAATCTGAAAAAATATTTTAATCTCTACCATTGAATTTTTTAGATGAATGGTGTAGATTCATTCCTATTTAGCACAAACTAATTTTTAATATGTGAGTCACTCCCTACCTGGTATTTTATCACCTCAGTTTAAATCGAACTCAAAACTACCAATTAAACCTGAACTCGGTTTCGACTTTTTGAGATTGAATTGAAATTGAGCTAATTCTTACTCGAATAAAAACTGTCAGAAAATATTCGAAGCGATTCCCTATCTACAATAAGATTAATACACACCCTAATGCATAAACTCAATAAAAAGTTTTTTCAATTATAAATAATTGACCATAAATTTGAGTTATATTAAGAATATCTTTCCATTTATATAGTATCTGTTGGGTAGATTTTTGGAGGATAATTTGGATTTGAAATAACAAAGAGAATATATGGAGTATTAAATAACATAACTAAATTGATCTAGCTAAAAGGAAATTAGAATGAAAGTAAATGCTTCCTACTTGCTTTGTTTATATTAGAGTTTTCTAGTGTGTTTTAATATTCATAAGACTAGAAATATTAGCGATTTAGACATAGGGTGGTCTCCCTCCACATCAGATATTCCACATAAAAAAAAAATTGAAAATTTTGTAAAATCAACCAATTTTGGTCGACCAGCAACCACTCCCCACCATAAAGGTCTGCAAACCCCACACTTATTTTTCTTTTATTAATTCTTTATTGACTAATAGAATTCTTACATTTGTTTTCATTTCTATCCATAATTTATTTTGTATCATATAATACTAAAATTGACATATCTTTTAAATAATAAAAAATAAATAATTAAATAATATACCAAAATTTATAATTTTTCATTCTCTACAACTAGAGACTAATTTTGATATATATATTTTTTATTTTTAAATTGAGAAATATATTCACTTGTCTAAATTATCAAAAATCATCTTATTCACAAGTTATTGATAATTTATTCATTTTGATTTAACTAATTTAATTTAAATACAAATCGTATTTTATGAAATAATTTTATTTTATCTAATTATTTTATAATTTATATTTTTTATTATTTCAATTACAAGTAGTATTTTTATTTTCAAAATAAATAAAAATTAAAGAAATATATTTGAATATGTGGTTGGTGGTCATTGATAAACTTTGTAAAATTATTTTGGTTGAGTTGGGTGATATGGAGGAGAGAGAAATTAATTAAATATTAAAATAGTTGGGAGGTTGGAGTGGTTGCTGATAAACATAGTCTAAATACCGATTATTTATAAGCATTTAATGAAAACTGATACAAATCCTCAATAAATAGTTACAACTTTTGAACTAAGATTTCATTATGAACCGGTTTCAATTTTCATGCTCCACAATCGAATTGCTCGAAACATATTAGTTGGTCAGAAGAATGTCACCTTCAAATTTTTTCTATTTTGAGGCACTTCAACCTCTCAAAATAAAAATAAAAATAAAAATAAAAATAATAATAATAATAATAATATTATTATGATGATGATGATGTAATGGAAAAGGGCATTGGTGAAAATTAGGAGTAAATGTGGTATACTAATACTATATCCAAAGCGCACCTCCCGAGGGTGGCACGAGGATCAAAATTAGGCATAAGCCCATAACGCATGTCTTGTCAATATTTCTCTTATTTTATCCCATACCCATTGCGCATTATTCATTTTGTTGCTTTCATGCATATCCCTCCAACATTTACTTTGGGTTCAGACTTTGATTATTAAAAATAAACTCTATATTTAAGTCCTTGAATGATTGTATCAACAATTAACATAAAAGTATTAATCATTAAAAATTTAACATAATATATGTGACAATTAAGTATAATATGCTATATAAGCATAATAATTAACACAAAATTTTGAAAAAATTAAAAAAATTATTTTAGATCATTAACTTCTTCTTTAAATTATTTTAGATCATTAACTTCTTCTTTTTTAGATAAAAATTGTGGATTCATTTCTAATATAGTCTCTTTCTAAATAGTGAAACTTCTTCCTGTTTATATATAGGATAGAGATCAAATGTTAACGAGTAACAGTATGTTAGATAGGATCCAGTCTCGACCTTTGATTTGTATTAAAGCATTATAAACTAACGAATCATATATGAAATCTAACATATATTATACTTATACTACTTCCGTCCCGGTCTATTGGACACCTTTGACTGGACACGGGAATTAAGGATTGTGAGTGATAGTGGAATTAATATTTTATTAATGAGTGTGAAAAATTTGTTATTTTAGAAAAGTAACTCAATAGACTGGGATGGACGAAAACGGAAAGAGTGTCCAATAGACTGGGGACGGAGGAAGTACAAAGCATGAGTTAACATATTAATACAAAGAAATTATTGCTAAATCGGCTCCCTATACTATATATATATATACACAAGCACAACTTCTCCACGCAACAAACTCTGCAACAAAAATAAATAAAAGCAGAAGAAAAAAAAATGGTGGGTTTGGAAATCAAAATAAATTATTAATAATAGAATCTTAACCAAATTCCTACC
>JAPKLW010002808.1:5950-63644 GCA_026898455.1 Plectranthus barbatus | reverse complement strand
GAGAAAGGAGAATTTGTACGTGTTTATTTCATCCAGTGATAGTTTTTGTTGATTAGTCGTTGAATTTTACGCGGCTTGTTATTTATTTCTGTAATGCTTGCGTTTTCATGTGGATTTCAATTGTCGTTTGCACTTGCTGCACTGGATTTGGAATCCTAATAAATGAACATTTCTTCCAGAAACTGAGTAAAGTGTATGTTTGTATTTTATAATTAGGTGTTGCTCTGTGAGTTTTCGAGGTCTTTCGCCATGGCCGGTAAAGATGCGAAGAGTTCTAAAGAATCGAAGAACTCGAAAGACGCGAACAGTTCTGGTGCCAGTGGCAGTGAGTATTGTTAAATCATATGCCGAATTTCATGTAGATAGTTTGGAATATCTCTCTCTTACGCTCTTCTGCTCAAATGTGCTTTATTTTTGAATCACGAGTGTTTTTGCAGAGGGGAAAAAGAAGGAAGTGAAGAAAGAGACTGGCTTGGGTCTCTCTTACAAGAAGGACGAGAATTTCGGAGAATGGTACTCTGAGGTGCAAGCACGACCACATATTATTTGCATATTAGTAAAGTTTGTTGAGTTATGGCTCTTGCGAACTTGAAAGATACGTTTCTTCTCTATCCCAGAAAAAGTTTAATGGGGATGAGGGGTCATTTTTGTGGCATAAAATTGTATTTTTTATTTTTTTTTCTGTTATGCTGTTTGTGCTCTAGTATGACATTTTCTATTGCCCATCTTCTACACATACTTTGGTCGTAGATTGGAAATTTGAATGCTATAAAGTCATTCATTTGTGTCTTTTTTTTTTCACAGGTGGTTGTAAATGGGGAAATGATTGAATACTATGACATATCAGGCTGTTACATCCTGCGACCATGGGCCATGTCAATTTGGGAGGTTATGCAAGTAAGTATCGCTTGATCCTCTTGTAAAAGATAAATGAAGATGATAGTTTTTTTCTAAGATGGGATGATAGGTTGTGCAGGCATCTTGAGTGGTAAGGTTTTATAGATCAATACATCTAGGTGTCTGGACCAGTTAGATACAAGTCGTAATTTTGTTGCTAGAGAACTGCAACCGGTAATATTGACAAAGCCACTTGCATTTTGCATTTTAAGTTCTAAAACTATGTTATTGATCAGGTGTATACTACGTTTACTTAAATTTATTTTAATGTGAACTTTCCAAAGATTTTGTGTCTGTTTAAATCTTCTATCATTTATCTCTTACTGTTCGTATCTTCTAACACTTATCTTTTACTGTTTTGCTGATGCATGGAGTTTTGTGGCTACCAATTTTCGTATATTTAATGGTGGCATAATTTGGATAATTGGATTTATAGTTTTAGGGATATTTACCATATAAATTTGTGAGAAAATTGTTAAGTTGCCTGGAAGTACCCTTTTCTTTTTCAAGATTTATTATCCTGCCTGACTTGATCTTCAATCCTTCTCATCTTCAATATGGCGTCCTATGTCTAAATTTGTTTCTAATATTACTATGCAGAACTTCTTTGATGCTGAAATCAAGAAAATGAATATAAAAAACTGCTACTTCCCTCTGTTTGTTTCAAACACTGTCCTTCAAAAGGAGAAGGACCATATCGAAGGGTTTGCTCCTGAGGTGAGATTACTTTGTTTTTGGTACTTCATGAGCCTGAACCTTTTTGTTATATGTGGATATGTTGGAACTGTATGATTTAATTTGTATTTTTTCAATGAACTTGTCCATGTAACAATATCTATTTTACCCCAATACGATAATGACCAAATTTCATCGACAGACTACTCTTTTTCCTTATGACATACCAAGCTTAGTTGTTTGCAGTTTATATAATCTACAAATTATTGTGCATGAATCCTTTTTGTGGTGGTGTCATTTATAACTATGGTATAATATATCTGCAGGTAGCATGGGTTACCAAGTCGGGAGAGTCTGAGTTGGAAGTGCCCATTGCGATCCGTCCAACCAGTGAAACAGTTATGTACCCATACTTCTCCAAGTGGATTAGGGGACACCGTGACTTGCCTTTGAGACTTAACCAGTGGTGTAATGTTGTCAGATGGGAATTCAGCAATCCAACTCCATTTATCAGGTGCGTACTCATAAGATGAAGATGATTTGATCTTTTGCTGATTAGACAGTTTGATGGTATTCATCTTTAGAACTTTACTCTTTATTGTTAACTTTTTTATTCTCACCTGTTTTCCCCAGCTAGAGGTATAGATGCTACTGTTATCTTGAATTTTTTTTTACAGCCCCTACCAAGTGATGGAGAAAGAAGACATAGATTCTTTGAAGGCTGCCTTTCTTGAGTGTTGTATTGACAGCTTGTGATTTTGTAGGAGCCGTGAATTTCTTTGGCAGGAAGGGCACACTGCTTTTGCAACCAAGGAGGAGGCAGATGCTGAGGTAATTCCTTGCTAGCTGATGGATTCTTAATGCCAAAAGGACTGATAAATGCAGCAGTGACATCTTTGATACAATGCTTGGTAGTAGACAGATAGTATAATACACGATTTAGGACCTTTGGAATCTCCTTTTTTATTACAACGATGCTAGGAGGTCTTATATTGCCTCAGTCATGATGTTTCTATACAAGTTGATGTTAGTTTTTTCGAGTAACATGATAAATGCTGCTATGTTCTTTTTGTGAATTGACCTGAATTTATTGTTTCTTATTTGATCCACGAAGTCTTCTCGTCCGTTGCTATGGTTTGTTTATTTCAATAACTGATCCTTAAAGCATATTTTAGACTTTCTTGTGTTTCGAGTTTTCTCTCCTGTGAATCACAAGAAATTTGGTGAACACTTTCATTTAGAGGGTAGTTGTTTTTCAACTCTAAATCCTTGCCCATAGGATTCTTCTTTATTATGCAAATTTTATACTCCTTCCGTCCCACCTCAATTGTCTTACTTTCTTTTTTCGTCTGTCCCACCTCAATTGTCCCATTACTTAAAAAGACAAATTTTTCACACTCAACAATAAAATATTAATTCCACTCAACTTACTTTACACTCACACTCCTTGGTTATTGTGCCCGGTCAACCCGGGACAATTCAGCCGGGACGGAGGGAGTAGTTCGTATGTAAAAATTAGAATAACTAGAATGAGAGAAATTTCATTTTGTCTTCAATGAATACTGGGTTCTTGTCAAATACATTTGAATTCTTGCCATGATATTGTTCTCTTATACTTAATTTTCAGGTTCTTGACATTTTGGAACTCTATAGACGCATATATGAAGAGTTCTTGGCTGTTCCAGTTATTAAGGGCAAGAAAAGTGAGCATGAGAAGTTTGCTGGTGGACTTTATACAACTACTGTTGAGGTTATAATAATGTTATTATTGGATATTACTATATAACAATATTGTGTTTCAAATTATCATTGAAGGAGACTTCTCTACCATTTCTCTGAGTGGAGGATACCCTTTGTGACAGGCATTCGTCCCTAACACTGGTCGCGGTGTGCAAGGAGCAACTTCACACTGTCTGGGTCAAAATTTTGCAAAAATGTTTGAGATTAATTTTGAGAATGAGAAAGGAGAAAGGGCGATGGCCTGGCAGAATTCATGGGCTTACACTACGAGAACGGTGATGGTCTTATCATTATTGTCTGTGTAATGTTCTTATAATAGGAAGTGGTATACAGAAGCCTAAGAAGTGGTATACAGAAGCCTGATGTCTTCTGGCTTAGCTACATGGTTCATCATATCTTGTTCCAGCATGCAACCTTCCTTTGTTGTTATATACTTGTAATAATGAGTCCTATGCTTGTCTACTCATGTCTAATGTCCTCCCTCTTGTCTTAGTTGGTATGATTCATAATCAATCATCATATGTAACTAAAGCATATAACTTCTCATGCTGACGACCATGCTGCCAACTGACCACATTTATAGAGGAACTATTTTAGAAATGCAGTTTGCTCTTCCTTTGTGATGTTCGAATATTATCCACTTGATTGTGAATATAATGTGTCGTAAGCAAGCCCTCGAAAATGTACTGGCCGAAAGAAAAAATATTTTACCTTTGAATCTTAGATGAAGAAAAATTTGGGTTTGGATTTTGTGTTTCTGCATGTATTTTTACTCTGATTTTCTGTATTCAAAGTTCAGTCCTGCATACTTGCGCTAAACCCACTTTATTTGGGTTTTTATTGCCAGATTGCTATTATGCCTTAAACTGTTTCTTTGTTTCAAATGTATTGCTCAGATAGGGGTGATGATAATGGTTCATGGGGATGATAAAGGTTTGGTGTTGCCTCCTAAAGTAGCATCTCTCCAAGTAATTGTAGTCCCTGTGCCCTACAAGGATGCAGACACACAGGGGATTTTTGATGCATGTGCAGCCACTGTAAAATCCTTGAATGAAGCGGGAATCCGTGCTGAGGCTGATCTTAGAGATAATTATTCACCTGGATGGAAATATTCTAATTGGGAAATGAAAGGTGTTCCACTTAGAATTGAAATAGGACCCAAGGATTTAGCGAACAATCAGGTAAGAAGAGGCTGCCACATCCTGGTGTGTGTGTGTGTTTATTTATTTATTTAGTTGCATTATCTCCATCTTAATCATCTATTCGAAGTATAAGCCAGATAATGTGAAGATATCATATCACCACCATCCTTTCTGGTAGCTGTATGTGATCCTTCATTTCTTCAAACTACTATGTCAATTTGCTATCTTGTCAGGTCAGAGCTGTCAGACGTGATAATTCATCTAAAATTGATATTCCCATGGCTGATATGGTTGAACAAGTTAAAGATATGCTCAATACTATCCAACAAAGTCTCTTTGATATTGCCAAGCAAAAACGAGATGCTTGCATCCAAGTTGTACATACCTGGGAAGAATTTGCAGAAGCACTTTCCCAAAAGAAGATGATACTGGCCCCATGGTGTGATGAGGAGGTGTGTTTCCATATGTCTATAGATTACTTTTAACATAGGTTTATTAAATTATTTTTGATCGCCTCAGGAGGTGGAGAAGGATGTGAAGACCCGCACTAAGGGAGAAATGGGTGCGGCCAAATCTCTATGTTCTCCATTTGATCAGCCTGCACTCCCTGAAGGTACAGGCTCGTTTGTAGCACAATGACAGTATAAGGGATTCCATTGAAACCCGGTTACCTTAAACCTGATTCATATCTGAATATTCTCTTATGCAGGCACCTTGTGCTTCGCATCTGGTAAGCCTGCCAAAAAGTGGACCTACTGGGGAAGAAGTTACTGATTCTATCTGATGAGAGACCATTTGATTTTGAGGTGATTTTGGACAACTTTCAAATATAGCATGCATTTTGTTTTTGTTTATTCAGATATCGTGCTAGAAAAGATCTATGCCACAAACTTAGTTCAATGTTGGATTTATTACATTCATCGAGTTTTGATGACATTTTATTGCTATGAATGTTAACAGCACGATTTTCGTCTGCATTAGTGTAAAGACAGCGAGTTAATTACATTTTTTTAAAAAAAAATGTAGAATACGATTAACAAAAAGAAGATATCTTATTGTACTATTCATAGGATCCAATTTTGTCAGTCTGCAGCTACTGAATGCAAATTGATTTTTGTTGAGGTTCTTCAATAATACCGAGAACTTATCACTTGTAATTATCGAAACAATGATGTATAGGATGATTGATAAATCTATGCACAAGATTGGATTAATTTGCTTGAGTTACCTTATTCTCAACTGTATATTTAACACTGTCTACAAATCCAGTCTCACTTGATTAGCCACGAAACCACTACATGCATATTGCATAACCATACGTAGATGAGTAAACTCTAATCTACTTTTGTATTAAAAGAAATAGGTCTAAAAGAAGCTGGAACAATTACTTTATGATTCTTTTTATAGTAGTTTTATTAAGTATATTGTGTGTTATTCTTTTTATTAATGTATTGAATATTTTTATTATTTTTTTACTTAACTAATAAGCATGATATGTATTCTTTAGTCTATTAAATATATTAAAACAAATAAGTTCCTTATGATAGACAAATATGTAATTTTTCCGCTAAAAAATATCAAATCCTCATTAACATGAATTCATTTTTTATTTTATATTTGTTTCATTTTTGGATGCATTACCGTGAGTAGCAATTTGAATAGCATAAATTCATCAAATAATTCCATTACCAAAATATCATGCTAAAATCTCATTATAAATAGAGCGAAAACACAAAATAGCCATTTTGGCTATAACACATATTCATTTTAGCCAATATTATGTACATCTCATGAATTTAGCCAAAAGTACGTTTTTCAGATTGGTGTCATAACTTTTCAGGTTTTTGGAATTTGAGATTTGACAAAAGAATTTAAAAAAAAGAGAAATACATATATATGTCGAGGCACCGATTGCGATCGTGCCTTTTTTCTGAAAATAATTTATGAAATAATTTCGAGAAAATTTTTAAAAAATTAAAACTGCCGATAGGGACCGATAGCGACCCCGATAGCGACCCGATTGCGACTCGCTGACAGCGAGTCAAACCGAGTTAGTGGCCGACACGGTAGCTACCACGATAGCGACCGGTAGCTACCGATAGCGACTCGGTCAAAAATATTTAAATAAATATTAAATGTATTCAAAACCCTAAAATTGGTCCCCCCCTTCATTATCGACGAAATTTTTCCCCTTCCCCCTCGTTCACAATCGCTGTCGAGAGCGATCCATTCGGCACCCCCACCGCCACCGCCTCCGCCGCCGCCGCCTCCGCCGACACCGCCTCCGCCGTTGAGCCGTAGTTGTATGCCATGGCTGAGGTTAATTCCTAACTTATGCCCTAAGTTATTTCATGAAATTTGTGTGTTAATCTTGTAGCATATTTTAGCAAAATTTGTAGTGATAAATCATGAATTATTTAATTTCGTTGAATAATTCGTTTAATTATTTAATTTCGTTGAATAAATTCGTGTGTTAATATTGTAGCAAGATTGTGATAAAGTGAAGCCGAATTGTGATAAATTGTAGCCGAATTGTTGAATAATTTTTTTGTTAATTTCGTGTGAATGATTTTGCTCATTATTTAATCTATGAATTTTAATTTATTTTAACTTTATTAGGGTAATTGTTGAATTATTATATATGTGGTTTAGTAGGTAGATGTAACCGTGCATTTCACACTTGAAATGTATATTTTATTTATTCGTTTATTTTAATTATATGTGTAGATTTAATTTTTTATTTGAAGAAATTGTTTTTTTTTATTTAATGGTTATTTGGAATTTTTTGTAGTTTTTAGGATTAATTTCTAATTATTTAATTGTTATGGTATTATATGTGCAGATTGAATGGATTAGACGTGAGTTACATGGTGCTTCTACTAAAATAAACTTATACACTAAAGTTTCGGTATTAGATCGCATAGATGTAACATTACGGTCTGTAGGAGGGGAGCAGTTGGTAGAACAGTTTAAGAATGGACCTTTTGGGAACTTATTAAATTGGAAAAAGCAGGGTCCAAGTGCATCTCAAGCACTTTTAGAATTATTAAGTTACCAAATTAGATCTCCTAACCCATCTGAATTATGGTTTTTAATTGGTGGTCAGCCTATTAGATTTTCAGTGACGGAGTTTGCCCTAGTGACTGGTTTTATGTTTGGATCTAGTAGTTTTGATGTTGCTGGACATTATGACCCATCTAGTACTACAGTGTATGTACAGTTTTGTGGTTCTAGGTCTATCACTGCGAGGGATTTGTTAGGCATATTCAAGGATAAGAGAGTAGATACAAATAGACATGACTTGTACTTGAAGGTGGCTAATCTACTAGCATTATGGTACTTCGTACTTGGGTTTGCGGAGATGCGCAAGATTGAGCCCTGGATGTATGAATTAGTTGATAGGTGGGATATTTGGTGTGGATTTCCATGGGGTGCATACGCGTATCAGTCTTTACTTCATTATATCGCGTACGTTCCCACCACAGTTGCTGAACTTGGTAAGAGCTTTCATCTCGGTGGACCAATATGGGCTTTGCAGGTAAATTATTATAACTTTTATTGCTTCATTGTTGCGAGATAATTTTAATTAACTAGGACATTTAATTGTGTAGGTGTGGTCTTACGAGGCCATTCCGAAGCTGGCAGCTGAATGTTGTACAGTCAATACGCCGATTCGTTTTCCAAGATTTTTGAATTGGAAGTTTAGCAGGCCAGAGGTTAAGAATTGGAGTACTTTTTTTGCTGATCCGAATGTAAGTAATTTCGATAAATATTTTTAGATTTTTAAATATATTTACTTACAATTGCGTTTCTTATTGCAGCTGGCATCCTTGACTTCTTTATATGCTACTGCTGACGAGTCGCGCACTGCATATTATATGTCTAGTCAGCAAGAGAATCCCATTGGCGTTGCATTTCACATGCCTGAGAATCCAGTACGCCCAACCAGAAGACGAGATGACGGTCTCCCTGTTCTTTTTCGTCGAGCACCCCATGCAGGAGGTAGTGGAGATGGTGATGAGGGGCGACATGATGATCAGGGGCGCCATGGTGATGACGGGCGCCATGGTGATGAGGGGCGACATGACGATGAGGGGCCAAATGTGGGTGGAGGGCCTCATGAGGGAGGACATGAGGAGCCACATGACTCGAGAGGATCTCGTAGACGCAGTCGTTCGACCCGACATTCTTCTTCATCGAGTGGGTCCTCTGGTGATTCTAGGAGATTTCGTGGATCACGGAGATTGTTTGCGATGATCCGAGATGCTGTTACTGCTGCGGTGAATGCTGCAGTTCCCGCTGCGGTTGATCGTGCATTCCGTACCTATGGTTGTAGACGAGATGATGTTGGCGAGTCTAGCCAGAGTAGGATCCGGAGACGTGAGATGGAGAGGGTGCCGGCAGAGGTTCCGGAGCAGGACCAGGATCGGGATCAGCCGCCAGTGCGTGAGAACCGCAGGCATAGTTCAGTGGAGAGTGGTCGGCGTAGCAGGTCCAGTTCGACTGGTCATGAGCGTCGCAGACATAGTTCGGCGCAGCCACATGATATACCCTCTCCGAGCGCTTTTGGGATACCCGGGACTACTGCCACTCCGAGTCAGTTGACTATACCAGAGATTTTTGGGATACCCGGGACTACAGCCGATCCGAGTCAGTTTGCTTTTGGCGGGACTTCAGCCACTCCGAGCCATGTTGATATACCCAGCAGTTCAACCACTCCGGGACATTTTGATGTCTCAGAGTTTGTATCCAGTCCCGCCAGCAGTTATAATAGAGAGTTAGCATTGCTCGTCAGGGACGATGATGTTCTTGAGGTATGTTCTTATAAGTTATTTATTTATTAGTAATCGATGACATTAACTTTATAAAGTGTTGTGTAGGTTGGAGATGGTCGTCCGTGGAGAATCACCACAGCTGATTATTGCAGATATCATGATTGGTTACAATCTGGACAGGAATCTCGGAAGTTTAACCCCGATGGTCACGGATACGGGTTGCCAAAAGTGTGGTTCACCCATATTGAAGACATCAATGGACGACTTGATGATACCGTGATTGAGTGGTATACACAGATAAGGCAGAAGTCTGCACCACCAAGAATTCGTATTGTCAGGCCTCAATTCTATGTAAGTCAATTTGATTATTATTTTTATTTGTCTTCTTTTAGGGTATTTTGGGTACTAATTGTACTTTGTTGTTTTTGTTTTTTTAGGACATAATGAAAACTGTCACGAGAGACGAATTTCCTGCAAGCGTCCAGAAATTTATTCGAGGGACCGACGCATCGACCTCGAAGGATTGGTTTGGAGCAGATACGGTAAGTATTATCCTCATTTATATTTTTTTATTATGATTAATGAAAATGTAGTAATTATTGTGATAATATTTATGAATATTTTAATTTTGCAGATTATTGTACCGTGCAAGGTTGGCACGAAATGGTACACTGTTGTCTTTCGTATCCCCTTTTGGAATATTGAAGTGTACGATGCATACGCGGAACAGGCAGAACCGCATCAATCGCAGAAGCTGGTGAGTGAGATAATGAAGATGACAGATTGTTTTCACTGGTATTTGAAGAGACTTGGCTATTGGGAGCAAAACACATTGAGATTACGTGAGCCCGCTGGGAAGCTGGCCGTGACGCATGTTTATAAATTTACCAGCAATGTTCGTCGCCTGCATGATCTGTTTGCTTGTGTGCACATCGATGAGGTAGCATTTGGGGTACCAAGCATTGCTTGGATGCAAGATGTTAGGAATTACCCTAGATATAGGAAATTTCTAGCTATTCAGTTTTTCCTAAACACTGATTGATTTTGATTGTTTTCGGACATGTTTCTATTTGTATTTGTACTTCTTTACATTATATTTAGGACTTCGATTTATTCATCGACAAACACTTAATTTTATTCAATACAACAAACGAGATGATGTTATTCATTACAAACACAGTCGAAATCCACTAATCGTTTGTAGTTCGATCTGGACATGTGCGCTTAGTGTGTGTTTCTGATCTGCATATACTGCATTTTTTCTTTGCGCGTTGCCTACTACTTGAAGATTGACCAATATCGGCACCCGATGGGCGTCTACGAGATCTAGGTCGTCCAGCTTGACGCGATATAATTGGAGGCAGGACACACAACGAACTTGCTTCGGCAGAAACATCCCATTCGTCTTGAGGTGGCAGTGACTGCACGACTCCACCGTATATTTCTCGCCAAGTTGATGTCTTATAGTAATGACTTACATAGTCGTACGGGTTCAAACCAACATGACTGTCACAATTATGATAAAGTTAATAACATATTATAATATAAAAATTAACTCAAATACGTTTACCTAATTGCCGCAACGGCATGCGAGCACGGGATGAGGTCCAGTTGCAACTCACGACAATCGCATGTGGATAAATCCAGATCAACCCTCCAAGTTCTTGCTCCTTCGTTCACCTTCATTTTCATTGCTGATATGGGTACAACTGAATATGAATGCGAGAGTTCTACTAACGGTGTTAATTTTGCAACAGCTTCCTCCGTCAAGATATCCTCGCGTGCAGATGCCTTAGCTCTTTTTTCATCAAACCATTTTTCAAGTATACCTCTGTAGGTGTCAATAATAGAGCAGATTGGCAACCGTCGGGCATCCAGTAAGCGAGCATTGAAAACCTCAGCTGCATTTGATGTCAAGAAACTATATCGACGTACAGGACATTGCGACCTAGCCCATCGATCTGGTCCTACATCCAATAGTTTCTGAAAGGCTGCTGGTTTCTTCTGATTGATTCTATCCATCGCTTGTTGATATGCCACCGATCGGTAAGCGTAAGCAGCACGTTGGTACAACGCAGCAATGTCCTGACCGTACCCTGTCATTTTATTTAGAAGATGGTAAAAACATAAGCCGTGTGGCACACCAGGATACACTTCACTAATCGCATTGGAGATGCTAATGTGTTGGTCGGATACAAGCAGCATTTGATCTGTGCATCCAAAAGAAATCCGTAATCGAGACATGAACCACTTCCAACACTCATCATTCTCGATGCTGCCAACACCAATTGCAAGTGGAAAGACATTTTCGTTACCATCTTTTGTGACAGCAACAAATAAGACGCCTTTGTTTCGACCCTTCAAATGAGTGGCGTCAACAACGATAACCGGTCTTAATAACCCGTTCTGAAACGCCGTCCGTGAAACACCTAGAGCAACAAAACAATGACGAAATCTTCCATCGGAATCAATCTCCAAATCTGTTAAAGTACCTGGATTGTATTGTCTTAACACCTCCAGATATTTGGGCAGGATAGAAAAAGAATCTTCTATACCACCATAGATCAAGGAAATTGCTGCATTTCGAGCTTTTAGTGCAACACCATAGCTAGTACGGATCCCAAATGATGCCTGCAACTCCGTCATAATTTCACGGGGTTTTATAATTGATCCTTGCCGACGCATCTTTCGTGCAAAATACGCGGCAACAGCTTTGGTACGGACATTCCGGGATCTTATGCCTGCAAGATTGTTAACGCAATCATGATTACGATGGAACTTGCGTATGATCCAGCAACTACCTCTGCATGATGCCCGTATGAAGAACGAACAAGAGGCACTTCGTTTGCAAGTGTACTCAACGCGAGTACTAGATGAGCGCACCACTTTAAATTCAACACGTTGCTCCATATGCAAAAGAGATACGGCAATTAGAAGATCGTCCTTCGTATAGAAGATAGAGCCCAATGAAAGTTCCCGATCTAGTATGGCTGCAACATCTCGTACCACTGGTGACTGTGATGAATCCAACGATATAATTGGAACTAGCCAATTATTTAGATCGCCTTCAACGTGACATGAATCCGGGAGAGGATGGGTTGGCATAAGATTGGATATAAACGCACTCATTCCACCAACTGATCGGATCCATGCAGAAAACTCAGCCACTGTAAAATTCTTTAATGCATCAGAATTGATGAAATCTTCATCATCACTAGACTCCTCCTCGGATTCCTCGTCCTCCTCTTCATCATTAGAGTCAACGATATGACCCTCACTTGTTGAGTGGTGACCTGTATTTTCATTCTCCTCCTCCTCCGCCTCCTCCTCGTATGGATGCTCATATTCTTCATGGGGAGGCTCATCGTTTAAATTGGGTATTTGGGAGCTCCGACTACCACCTTCTGAAGACGTACCAAAAATCAATGAGTCCCCAAATCTTTGTAGATCTTCCAGACCTGGACTAAAATGCTGGTAAATTGGTGGACTGCTTGATGATAAGAACGACCTGTATGGGGATGGCTCCCGATGTGAAGTCCCAACACCGGTACTCGCCGTATAATTCATAACAATATAAACATGCGGCTCCGAATTAAGAGCAATCAATCGTTGAAGGTCTAGATCCGTCACCAACAACGATTTTATAGATCTGCCTCTACGGGATTTGGCAGTGTAATAAATATTATACTCACCGAGTATGGCTTCCGCATCAAAAATAAGTTGAATGTTGCTTCTTAATGCGGCTATGGAAATGTTGGTGACTGGTATATAAACCAGTCGTTCTTGTCCGCCAATGTAGTTGCACGACTCATCCCATTGCCCATTGTAGTGAAGAATTACGCTGCACCAATTCTCCATTTTGAGAAACAAAATAATTGAACTGTGAAGAATGAAGAGAGACAGAGATGAAAATGTGTATGTCACCACCGAACTTCACTTCAATTATATAAGTTGTAAAGAGTGTCGGCAAATACACATAAATAATTGAAATTCATAAAATAAAAAAATTATGTTGATTTTAATTTTCAACAATTTCAGTGTACGATTCATCAAATCAAATCAATATGCTTGAAGACATAATATTTTCACATAATATTTCCAACAATTTCAGTGGACTCATCAAATCAATATGCTTGAAGACATTATTGCATTTGTATGCAACGACAAAATAATTAAAATTTTTGTCCAAAATTTGATAAAAATTGTAGATATAAAGTTTTAATTCGTGAATTTCAGCTGGACCTTGAGATTTTAACTTGATCAAAATTCACGAATTTATATATTTTAACTTGAGATTAAAATAAAGATTTAAAACATCTCAAAAAAAAAAATTAAAACGACCGAGTCGCTACCGATCCCACTCGGTAGCTATCGGTTCACACTCGGTGGGGACCACCGAAATAAAAATGAAAAAAATAGTGCAACCGAGTCGGCACCGATTCCACTCGGGTAGCTACCGATCCCACTCGGTAGCTACCGAGCCAACTCGGGTCGCTATCGGTCCTTATCGGCGTAAACAACCGAAAAAAAAAAAAAAAAAATGAGTGCGACCGAGTCGCCATCGTTCTGACTCGGTCGCACTCTGTGGGGCCCGGTCTCTATCAACACAATAATTTTCTGAAAATTATTAACCGAGTGCAAAAAAATTCATTTATGCAAATATAACTATAAATTTAGTTAAAAACTGGTTTTAACTAATTGATTAGACTTAAGTGTCAAAATTTTTGCAATCAAATGATTGGGAAACTAATTCCAATGCTAAATTAAGTACTTTTGGCTAAAATTGAAATGAATACATAAAAGTGGCTAAATTTGAAATGTGTTTTATCAAATTGGCTATTTCACATAATTAAGACTTATGAAATATATATATTACACTACACATAAACGCAAAATCTCTACAAATAATTTCGCTACCTAAACTAATATCTCACCAATTGTGAAAATTAATTATTGTTTCCTGTTTTATTTATGGATAGTTTAACAAATAAGGCAAGCAACAAAAGATTATCTCATTTACATTAATTCAGTAATCTAATGATTATTTGTCACTGGGCAAATGGGCATATACTAATCAAATAAAAAATTCATTTACCATAATAGTATTTTATGTAAGGGAGCGGATCCAGTGAGAAAACTCTTAACGTGAGAAAGTAAGAAAGATGCTTCATTGCATTCACGACATTGCTTGATTGTCAGGTCGTTGCTTGATTGTGTTTTAGTTGTTGCTTGATTGCATTTTAGTTGTTGCTTGATTCAATATCAACCATTGATATTTTTAGATCTGATGGACATGATTCATTCTTTTTTCTCACATGAGGATTTTTTTTTACATGATCCCTCCTCTTTTATGTAAAACACTAAAATAAATAAAACCAAAAACAAAATTATAATTTAGTAATAGTTGATGACAAGAAATTATGATTAAGAGGGTGTGTGAAGGTGGCAAACAAAATGGAGTAATAAAACTGAAGCTGAATATGGAAAGAAAGAGCTAATTCTTATTGTATGAGCAGTAGGTGAGTGAGCAATGAAAGAGGTATGTTCATGCTGGTTTGATTGTGAAACAATGGTACATGCACTGAAACTGAAGAAGAAATCTTTGCTGCATCCACGTCGATCTAATCTGATGAACCCAACACTATACGCCAGGGAGTTGGAATAGTCTAAACAAACCCCATAATTCATCATCCAAGTTGTAGTAGAGAGGGATATGACCATTGGGTCGATGCATTGGAGGCCGCTAGGGGTGAGCATTCGGTATTTCGGTTCGGTTTCTGCCTGAAAAAAAACCGAACCGAAAAACCGAAATTTTTATTTTCGTAACCGAACCGAACCGAACAGGAAAAAAAAAAATCGAACCGAAATTCCTGTTCGATTTTCGGTTTTTTACGTCGGTTTTTCGGTTAAACCGAAATATTAATAAAAAAAATAAAAAATCTGAAAAAAATTAAAAAATACACATAAAAAAAATTAAAAATAAAGTTTCAGCAATTAAAATATATATATATATATATATAATATTAATATTATATATTTATAATATAATTTTGGTTAAATATAGTTAAATATTAAAGTTTAAGTATAGTTAAATATATTAATATATATATATATATATAAAAATAATATATTCATATTATATATATAATTTCGGTTTTTCGGTTAATTCGGTTCGGAAAAATACAAAACCGAACCGAAAACCGAAAACCAAATTGCTTAAAAAATCGTTACCGAACCGAAAACCGAAATAACCGAACCGAAATAACCAAAATTTATTCGGTTCGGTTCGGTTCGGTTTTCGGTTTTTTCGGTTTTTTGCTCACCCCTAGAGGCCGCACCAGATGACCATTTTGCAGAGGCTGCAGATGAAATAGGGAGTGAATTCTTACAAGAAAAGTCTTTGAAACTAATAAAAGGAAGCAGCAGTTGAATCTTACATTTTCATTGAGGTGCATAAAAAGCAGCTTCAAGAGTCTCCCAAACTATAAACAGTACATGCAAACAGATGAATAAAAGATCATATATGAATTGGGTTTTTCAAACATTAAGAACGTAGGTTTACCTGATTGAGTCAAGGCCAGAGGAACGTAGCAAGCAAGTTGGCTGTTTCGGTTTTGTCCATTTGTAGCCCCAAGCAGTGAGACAAGTATAGAGTAGCGCAACTGAGACAGGAACAAATACTCTAAATATTCAACATCTTTTTATTTTGCAGTTTTACATACAAATTCAAGATTTGGACTTACCCAAGATATTTCTGATTCTGTGAATAAAGCTGGCTCCATCTTCTAAATTCTATCGAATTAGGGTGTATTTTCAGAAATCTGCAAGTAATTAAATTACTTATGGCAATAATTGAAGCGCCAAACAATAAGTTAATAAACATCAAGATTCAAGAATTAGCAATAACTACGACTGATTGAGCGCACAAAGATAAGGACGGATGCAACGACGACTACCAGTACCCAGAAACAAGAGAAGGTATCACACAATGAATCTTGATTAATGAAACGGAACATTCAATGGGCTAAAATCATAATCAAACAAGAAATATGAGATTGAGTTGTAATTTAATTTGTAAAGCAGAGTTTAACCAACGTTAAACACATCAATAAAAATAAACAAGCAGCAGCACCCAAAAAGAGAGGGGTTTCTAGTCCGAAGTCGATTTCAATAATTCAAATTGAAAAGACGGAGAAGAAGTGGCGAACCTGAAGAAAATGAAAGCCGTAAATGAAGTTGGAAAGTGGGAAAAGAAATGGTATGTTGAGTCGTCGTTATATAAACTGGATTTTGAGCGGGAACTTCTCTCCCCTAACTAACTTCCTCCACCGATTTCTTAACTATACCGAATCTTTTTTTAAAAAAAATTATAATAATAATAATTTCTTTTTCTTGGATTTATTGTATTTATCAGACCCCTATTCCTAATGTGGCAATTGTATATTTATGGAGTATTTAATTTTGATTAGTTTGTCTGTTGATGCCAAAATGATAAATAAATATATGATACACATAAACCAATTTTATTTTCATTTTAATTTTTTTTATTTTACTAATTTGCACTGAACTAATAAAGAGAGACGACGGAGAATGTGTTCGCTGAAGCGGAGACGCTGCCGAAGACTATCGTGAGCCGGTTGGTGAAGGATAAGGTCCCCCCCATCTCTCTCTCCCACCGCCTCCGAGATTTCTGTCCTCACTCCTCGGCGACTCGCTCCTGGCGTTTTCTGAGAGGGCCCGCTTCTTCAACCACTACCTCTCGCACTCTCTCTTCTAAATGTTTAGGACTTTTTTAATTTACGTTTGTTACAATTACAAAATGAGGATTTGAATTAGACATGGAAACTTTCGAAAGTTGTATTCTTAACTGGATTTGATTCAAATTGATGGTGGTGAGTGAGTATTAGTCTATGTTTGTGATTATGAGTATTATAACTGTAGAATAATGTCGTCCTTCCCGTACCAGCATATTCCTCCTCACACAGGTGCACCAGTGGCTCCATCCGCCGCCTCAAGGGTCTAGGTGTTAACCGCACCACCATCAGCCTCCGGAACGCGTGAAGAAATGGAACTCGAAGAAGCTGGAGCTTCTTCTTCTTCTACTATAATAGTTTGATTTCTGAGTTGATCTTCGATATTTTACTCTGTCCTTTGGTAAAGTAGTAGTGATAGAGGTGGGATATGGAATGAAAAGGTTTGTCCCTTGATTCTAAATTATTCATGTTGTGTGGAAAAATGTGATTGGCGTTATATAATTTTTCTAATTGAGGTGAATACAGTGGAATAAGCTATTTTTCATTTGAATGATTGGCATCATCTCTCCTCTCCTCTCCTCTCCCATCTTTTATAGGACTGAAGAGATTTGGAGTTGCCTTGGCCAATGGCTGGTGATACCGAAAGCTGCAGGGTTTGTATGATATGGTTTCAACTTTCAGCTCATGGTCCAAAGATTTGCCAGTTGAGTGCCCCTGTTTTTCTGAATAAAAATTTCACCTGAATTTTCCTTTTGTTTTCTAAAAGATTCCAACTCTCATGGGTTGAAACTGATGGTGAACAAGTTTTTTGGGAACATATCTGTTAGACTTATTTATAGGCAATTGGAGAAGATGCATTTTACATTTTTTTTTGAGAAAGAAAAATTAAACCCCCATTTATTTGCATGTAACAGCAAGGTCTTAGATCTCCTATAGTTTTTCATTATATCTCATATTTTACTACCTTGCATCTCATATTATATTTTTACTGTTACAGCTCTTATTTCACTGTCTTTACTCCATGCTTTTGTCTTCAGATGAAAACATGAATGTTCGAAAATGGAATATAGCAATAATTTAGAACTTGTACAATAATCAAATGCTTGTAGCGAGATAAGAATCAGCAGTTAATTACAAATATGATTTTTTTTAAAAAATACTCATTTATTTCTCAGTTTTTTGTGAATGAATTAGATATTGAATGAAAGTATATCTGAATCACATATATATAAGTATAAATCTTCTATTCTTGAATAGAGAGGATTGTTTGACAAAATTTCTCCAGCTTTCACCTGCAAATACAAGAGACTACTGAGTGGAAGCAATTGCAAACTACAATGTTCAGTCTAATCTTGAATAACTCTCTCTGGTTCAAGATATGCCGATGATTGAAAATATCAGCTATGACAGATTCACAGGAAATCTTATCATTTATAAGCTTATGAGATTTTTGAGAAATTGTGTTTGTGCTGTAAAACTAGGCCTACCTACAACAGTGTAACATAAAAGGCAATGATATTATCTGAGTTTAATCTAATTATTTCCCTTTCTTAAGCAGCCAACCACACAATTGTATGGATGGAAGCATACCTCATTTGGAAAATAAGAATCGCAAACATATGTAAAGCTCCTTACCTCCCAAGTTCTCTGCAGAATAAAGGATTTTCAGAGTTTCCTTCTTCTCTACTGACGAGATGGGCTTTTGCTACAGGGAACATAGCAGTAATGCCATGGCCATGGCCATGGGAAGGAGCAAAAAATGCATCTCCTGAAGCAAAAACCAATCAATCCAAACATGTCAGGTTCATCATCATCATATGTGTAGTATAATATATATATAGAAGCAAGAATGAGTGACATTGACTCACATTTTTCTTGGCAGCTGAATACTCCATCCGGGGAAGATATCCTTGGAGTCCCACATTATACACAGGAGTACCATCAGGATAAAACAATCCATAGTTCCGTTCGGAAGCTGGACCAGGCTTCAAATCCTCATTAAACAGTGCAAAAACATAGATGTCTACTGGTACTGATGGTTTAGCAGGGGTCCCTTGATTTTGCTCCATGCGTTTTAGCAAATTACCATTATACAACCTAGCATTTTCCGGGGTCGCACCTAACTCATTCAGATCCCCTTTGGACGGCCAACCCGTCTCCGACACTTTCACTTGTATATCTGTATGCCCCATTGCTTTGATTGCTGAATACACAGCATCAATCTGTGCATACAACATGTTATCATAATGCAAGTTGGTGTTCGGGTCCATCATCCCAGAACCAGGCTGGAAAAGCGCGTAGTTAAGCGGAATCTCATCGGGATTATCCTTGTAAGCAAAGAAGGGGTATGCATTTATGAGGAATGGGGAATGAGTCTGTGAATGGAAACTGAGAATGCTCTGAATATACTCTGCAAGATCTTGTCTGAATGCACCCGTGGAAGGCGGGAACGACTTGTCCAGGATCCCGAATGAATGAGCCGTGGTGACATAGATCTCCTTGTTCAACCCAAGGTTGGTGAGAGCGTCGTTCATAGTCTGCATAGCTGGGAGCAGATACGACATCAGCTGAGTGGTGTTGCCTGTAAGAACCTCGTTTCCGATGGTGATGCAGTTGATCTTGGTCTGGGATACGTATGGCTTCACGTGCTGCTGGAGCCATGCCTGAGCTTGAGCAGGATCAGACATCATCTGCAGATACTCGTTGCCTAGTCCGATGACAAACTCAACATCAGTGTTGGCGAATGCTGAGAGCACCTTTGGATCTGCGTCATAAAGCTTCACTCTGCTGATGTTGAGGGAGCTGAGGAGGAAGACGACGCGCGACGGGGCTGGGAGATTGTTGGCTATCTGCCCGTAATTGATTCCAACTCCGATGCTTTGGATGTTGATAAATGAATCTACCAAGTGAAGTGGAAAGGCCTAAGTAAGTGCAAATTTCTTCACAGCAAATGTAACAGAAACTGTTTTTAAACTGTTTTTTGTTAGGGTGGGGGGCCTAAATTTAGCAATTACTTTTTTCATCAATCGCTTCACTACTTGATCAAATCTGGCAATAAATCAAGAAATCAACCTGAAATCTATGACCTATAACCTGAATTAGAATTATGTTGGTCTGGAAATTTAATTTCTGCTCATTTTTTGCATAGTATACAATTCAGTTATCTAGAATCACTTGCTGGATCATACTTTTCATTCTTTCATTAAAAAAAAAAAAACTGAAACTAAACTCTCTCTGCTGCCTCAGCAAGTAAAACTTATACCATCAGACACAAGAATCACTTTAAAAAAAAAAGGATAAATATTTAAGGTTTTGATAACTTACAAACATCCAAGTCCAGAAAATCACTTCCACGCTCTTTTCATTAATGACAGAATTCATAAACAAGAGAAACTAACAACTAACCGTTCACAAGCAAAACTCAAAGTTTCAACAAACTGGGACTAAAAATCCCATCTTTTCTTGAAATTGAAATGAAGAAAAGGCTGGATGAAACATAAAAAGGAATAAGAAAACAAGAAACCTGAAAAAACGAGGAGGAGGAGGAGAGCCCTGCAAAGGGTGGCCATAGATATGGCTCTATGCCAACTCTCTAAAAATTCCTGCCACGACACTGCTTTATTGTTGGATATATGTATATATACATAAACATATAATAATTTAGAAACAATTTGTCACCGTGTGAAAGTGAGGTAGATGCAATATTTTGTTTTAAATAAAATGGAAGATAGCCGCCTAATTCCCACAACTTTTATGACATGTTTTACAGTTGTTTATTTCCACGTTAAGAACTGTCTTCTTCTGTTTCCGTAATGAAATCTGATTCCCATTTTCTTTTTCCAACTTTTTTTTTTTAAGGTCTTAATCACAATTGAATGATGAGATAAATTGTAAACAGTTAGTTGAGGAGAGTGAAGAGTGCACCACAGATGGATTCCCGGAAGTTACCACAATGAAATCAAGAATCCACTTTTTCTTTTCTTTTCTTTTCTTTTCTTTTCCCATCATCTTATCTTTTGCCTTTTGACAATGAGAAGATAAAGATTTCATAAATTTTCTTCTCATTTCATCTCATGATCTTGACATGAAATTGAGGTGCAACAAGATCCTGAATGCATAAAGTGGTATACCTCCCACACCTAAAAGGGCCCTCCCCTTCTCCCATCAATTTTTCTGTCATCAACGATGAAAATATGCAAATAAGGTAAACTTTTTTTTTTTTTTCTTTTTCTAGTGGGCCGGAATGAGACGCCTTTATTCTTATTCCCCCTCCTGTTCTACAAAAGCATAGCTAAAGTTTTATGGGCCGAGATATGGGCCCATGAGCATATCTCTGTTATTTGAAATATTTTATTCAAACCCACCTTTTCTTTTTTGTCTTTACAATATCTGAGAATATTTCTCAGTAAATTACAGCTTTTATTTAATATTCTTATTCGAATGTATAGTAGCTTGACTAAGGGTTGGACTTGGTTACTTCAGTTTATTTTCTACCCTATTTGGCTATTGATGCTTTAAGAAATACCCATTCTTATGAAATACTCTAAAAAATGCCCAAATCAATTTTTCTTCCATAAATACCCTTTAATTATTATTCATGTAGTTGTCCTCATTTTCATTTCTTTTATTTCTAATGCACATTTTAATTTCTAATTCTTAATCTAATTTCTTGTAATTGTTGATGTAATTCTTTGATGTTAGATTCTAATATTTCCATCTTAGAACTAATTTGTCTAATTTCCTGTATATTTTCTTTATCCACAAGCATAAATTTATCTACTAGACAGCTATAAGCAATATGAGTTTCAAGATATTCTTTTCGTAATTTTTGTTGCATCAATTCATCAGTATAAGGAAGATATATGCCATCAATTTTTATAAAAGTGGAACTAGGCATTATATTTTATCATTTATTTCTGTAACTACTGTTTTTAATTCTTGTATTTGTTTATTTAGTTGTGTCATTTGGTTATCTGAATGTAATGTTTGTCTTTTTAATGGTTCAATCCATTTATTATGATCTATATTACTTGTACTAGCTCTTGCACGTTGTATAATATTTTTTGAGATAGGTGTATTATTTTGAATTCTTTGCGATGAACTTCGTTGAATGAATTTTTGTAGGCTATTATCCTTTTTTATTATAGTACTTGTAGTACTTAATAGTTCGTCTGTATATATTCTATCTCTATGTTGAAAAATTATACTTAAATTACTATTAGTTAATGCATAAGATACTTTGTAACTTACAGTGAATGGTATGTCTGCGGGTCTCATAAAATCTTTTTTGAGAAAATTACATCGGACTCCGATTGCATCATTAAAGGTTTGTGTTTGGAAAGGAATTCCATATTGTAAGGCGACATCGAATTTAATTATGTCAAAACCTAAATTGCCATCTATTCCTCCTATAATTTTATCTTTTTCATCTCAAATTCTATTGTCAACAATTTGTAGTTGTACAGGTGTGTCTTTTCCTATGAAATAAGTAGATTTTAATATTATTTGTATTATTCCAATATGTATATATCCTAATTTCTTCTGGTCTTTTTTAGGTATTTTTTCTATTTTCTTTTTTATTTTTTCTGTATTCATTATGTATGCTTGGAATTCATAATTTGCTTGATTCATGTATACTACTGATTCTCCACTCATTAATCCGTAGTATACTATATTTTCTCGATTTAGTATGTTTGATATTCTTTTATTAAATGTTGGAACTTCTATACTTTCTTTAGAGTTAAGTGTGAATTCTCCCTTTTTTCGGACCTTATTTATTATTTTCTTATCGAATATTATATCAGACAAATATTCTCCGATTGACTCTATTTTTTCTATTTCTTGTATATCATCTTGTTCTTGTTCTTGCTTCGAGCTTTCTCCCTTTTCAAAGATATTCGTAGTAATTGTTTAATATTTTCCTTATATAAATTTATTCGCGGGATTTTAAATTTCTCTCCTTGTATTTTTAGTATTAATTCTTTACTTTTTATCTTATAATTAAAGTTTCCTAGAAAATCTATTCCTAATATTATTTCTTTTTGTTCTTATTTAGTTCTTCCATCGATTGGTATTTCTAGTTTTATTGAAAGTGTTTTACTAAAAATAATATTAACAGATGTATATTTAGTATTTCGTACTGGAGTTCCTTCGAGAGTTATATATGTTACTTCTGGATGTAAATCATAAATTTCTGTTGCTAGATCTTCACTTATAAAACTTGTACAAGATCCTGTGTCTATTAGTGCAACAACTAATTTTTTGTTTATACTTGTTAGTATATGATATTGATTATAATTACTATGATCTAATTTAACTTCTATGTTCTTCATATCATTTATTACTTTGTCGGGCCTGCTATATGCTGTCACAGCGATATAGGTTGCCACTTTGACATTTCATGCTTGATATGTTGAATTTTGTAAAAGAGTTGTGTAATTTCATACCTGAAATGTTTCTTTTTCCAGATCTCAAGATCAATTTAGCATAGTAGCTTCTTCGCTGTAGCCTTCTTCAGATCCTCCAGAGATCAAATGTAGAGAAAGAAAAATTTCATAGATGAAAGATATGTTACAAGAAGTGTGTTCTCTCCTAATGAGAGAGCCACTTTATTTATAGGCGACGAAAGGTCTGCCTTTTACATAGTGGAGGGGTACCACTTCACATGGAGGGGTACCACAAAACAGTACAAACTAATAATTTACATAGTACAAGAAAAGAAAAAATACAAAAATAGTGGTGTCTTCTCACATCTTCTTTTCTTCTATTGTCTCAAAGTCTGCATCTCCGTCGGTGCTTGGTGTACATATGCTACATGCATGATCTCCAGGAAATTCTTCTATCAGCCTGATACAAATTTCTTGCTTTATTTCTGGAGTGTATTCGAAATC
Organism: Plectranthus barbatus; assembly: GCA_026898455.1. Lineage (NCBI taxonomy): Eukaryota > Viridiplantae > Streptophyta > Magnoliopsida > Lamiales > Lamiaceae > Plectranthus > Plectranthus barbatus. Next base: position 39,771 of record JAPKLW010002808.1, on the reverse strand, counting down.
AATTCCTTGTAAATCTCTTAGGAATTTTTCTATATATTTCTGGCTTTGAATGTCTACTTCCTTCTCCCTTGCTTGCATGCTCCATATAATTACTGATTTTGAAATGTAATTTGTTCGTGCTCTAATCTTGATTCCTCGTAGTAATATCAAGACATAATTATTTAAAAATTGTTGCATGATATCTTCATGTTTCGCATCTCCAATGGTTGGGTAGTTTTGATTGCTTACTCCTATCTGGCATAATTGTATGGCGGGTTGTGTTGGTCCCGGATTATCAGGGTATAACTTGGCAGCGGAAAATGTGTTAAATCGTTTCTTGCGCTCTGCTGGTTACTCAGCTGACTGGGACCTTGTCAGCTGGTAAGTCAACTGGCACTCTGAGTACTCAGCTGACTAGCGACTGGCTCGTCAGCTGGTAGCTCAAGACTTAGAATGTTTTTAGCCTTGTTTGCACAGTTATATCAGTTTTCAGATATACACCAGCACTTGGGTGCTGGGTTTTAAATCAATATGAAATGCAGAAAACTGATAAAAGACAGAGGATTTATAGTGGTTCGATCAACTGATCTACGTCCACTCTCCAGTCGTAGCACTGGAAATTCCACTAAGAGTAATCCGGTACAAGTGTCCTACGATCTATCTCTAGCTGGTGAATGCCTCGTCCACCAGTTCACTAGATCAACCACTCCCGGCCTTGTCCTTCTTCAACTCTCTGATCAGCTGGTGGAGTGCGAGCACGTCACTTCAACCTCCACAGCTTCACTGGGTGTTTAGTTCTCCCAAGAACGTGAATCCTTTGCGGCAGAAATGCCCGTAATAACTCAAGTGCTGGCACGCACAGGAGCTGCTGTGAACTTTCTCAGAAGAGAAAGAGCACCAAATGAGATCTGTAACTTACAAGCTAGAAGCTTGAAGTCTCGTGTTTGAATAAATCAACACACGGAAAGCTTTAAGAAAGCCTCGAAAGATTTGCTTGCGCGTAAGAACTTTCGGTCGGAGAATCGGAGAGTGGAGTTCCGAGACGAGTTGCAAGCCTTTGAATGTTGATGGATCCGAGGTATTTATAGCCGCGGGATCCGATTCAAATCTTCTAGCCGTTTGGACACATCCGGAAAGGTGTCAGACCTCGGATGTCCTTTTGATGGCGGCAGGTATGCTTTTCTGGAAAGCGCCATACCTTGACCGCTTTATCTGACATAGATCTCTTTATGTCAGAACGGCTATGTTGTTCAGTACGAGGAATGAAAATGGCGTCTTGAACTGCTGGACTTTAAGGATATCCTTCCTTAAAGTCATACTTTGTCAGTCTGTTCCTCGCCGAATCTTCCTTTTGTCTCTATGGAGCTGGGAGAGAGAATCTGGGATTCTGCTGGTAACATTCGACTGGTAGATCATTCTGGTGATCTTGTGCTGGCAGTCTCTGCTGGTGACTTGCGCTGGCAACATCAAAGTCTACCAAAGGTCTGGATGTTAATCCTTCTTGGAATCTCCCATGACTGGTGGAATCACCGCTGGTGAATAGTGTAAGAAAGGAACACGTATTCTGCTGGTAAGATTTGTCAGCCGCCTGCTGATGAAATCCTTCCCAACTGGTGAACAGTGCCAGTCATCAGCTCTTCTGATGCTGGTGAACAGTGCTAGCATGAGCCTTGTCAGTCGCCTGCTGGTGAAATCTTCCTTCACCAGGTAAGTGTTTCTCATGCTGATGAACAGTGTCAGCATGTCTTGATCAGCTGCGACTTACAACTCAAAATACCTAAACAGGACTTTACATTTGAGACTAGAGCTACTCTAGAGACAACTGACGCTGGTAGGACTTAGGATTTGATCCACCAAAACACCAAAAACTATGATCTATGCTAGAAAAGCTACTGGGGGAGGAAACCTTAGAAAGTTTTCCCAACAGGTTGTCTAACTTGTCCTTCTTGCTCTCCTTCATTGAAGAATAGTGGGTATGTTGAAAACATCTTTAGAAATCCTTCTCTTTGTTTTACCACTCCTGAATGATATTGTTGAATAGCTTTCTTCATGTAGTTTGAGAAGTATCGAAATATATCCATGCTTCTGAAGTAGATTGTGCTTATGAGTCCGCTTTGGAACATCATATATGCTTAATAGGATCTGCTTATGGTAAAACAATTGCCTTGGGCCCCTGAAATATTCCTTCAATAGGGTATATGCTTGAGAGTTTGTCTGCTATTGTATTTGTCCATCAGCTGTGTGTTCTTCTGCCTTTGATTTATCCTTGATTGTTGTTGTTGCTGAGGAATCTTCAGTTTGTTTTCCACTGGATGAATTAAGCATTAATTCTATCGCCTGTGCTTCTTTATCTGCTTGGCTTGCTTCTTTTTGCAACTGTTGTGCTTGTAGACGACATTGTTTTGCCTTTTTTAATAATCTTTCTCTTTCTGCTTTCAGGATGGATCGGACTCCTTCCATTCTCTTGTTAATGTATCTGCTAGATTGTTTTCTTTGCCTGAAATGTGCAAAGATAAGAAATCGTATTGTTGAGCTTCGAGGCTCCATCTGAGCAATCGACCTTTGTTATACGATTCTTTTATCTTGTATTTTGTAAAGTCTTTTGTATAAGAGCTATCCGTTTGGTAAATAAATTTCTTTGGTTGTAAGTCTAATTTGAATTTTCGTAATGCTTTTATTAAAGCAAGTGTTTCTTTTTCATGGACCGTATAGTTCTTCTCAGCTGGTTTAAATGTTCCTGATGCCATTTTGTTAATAATATATTATTAAATTGTTTTAAGAATGTTTTTACTTCAGATGGTTTATTATTTGTGATAAATATTTTGAAATTATTATAAGCATCTGGAATTGCTTGAAGGACTGCTCCCCAAGTATCTTGACTTGCGTCAGTATTCAGAATGAGTAAATCGTTTGGTTTTGGTAGATATAATTTTGGAAGATTTTTACATAATTCTTTTAAAACTTTTACAGCTTGTGTTGCATTAATTGTCCATTTCCATGGAATCTTTTCTGATATCATTTCTTGTAATAATGCTCGTTCTTTTGAAAGTTGTTTTATAAAACCTTTTTCACCAATATAGTTTAAACATCCAAGAAATCGTTGTATTTGATTTCTATTTTCTAATTTATCTGGAAATTGATTAATTTTTTCTAATAAATGTTTTTGTGGTTCTATATATCCCCCTTTTAAAATTTTCATTCCTAGGAATTCTACTTCTTCTAATGCTATTTTTGCTTTTTCTTTACTTAGAATTACTCCTTTTCTTTGTAGTTGTTGTAGAAGCTTTGCAACTTCGTTTAAATGATGTTTTCTTGTTCCTAAAGTAAAAATTATAATATCGTCTATATATGCTAGACTTATAGATTCAAATCCCTTAAGATTATTATCCATAAATCGTTGATAGATACTAGGTGCTTGTTTTAATCCAAATGGCATAACTGTAAATTGATATTGATTTTGTGGTGGACAACTAAATGCTGTTAAAGGTTTAGTATCCTTATGTAATCGTAACTGCCAATATCCTGATTTTGCATCAAGGGTTGTGAACCATTCTGCCTTTTTAATTTTATCAAAAATATAATCTTGCCTAGGTAATTTGTATGCATCTCCTCTAGTAGCTTTATTCATTTCTTTATAATTTATAACCATTCTTCTTTTTTCCCGTTTAATTTCATTATGATTTTCAACATAAAATGCTGGTGCACTGTGTGGACTTATGCTCGGTTCTATAATTCCTTTTTCTAATAATTTTTCTGTTTCTTCTTTAAATTCTGCGACATCTCTTTCTGTATATGGAATTCTATTTGGTACATTTACTTCTTTATTAGGATCTATTAATTCTATCCTAACTTCCATTGTATTTGTATTCTTAATAGGGTCTAAAGGATCTTGACTACTTATTTCATCGAGGATTCTTAAGACTTTTATTTCAATTTCTTCGTGAATGTACAGAATTATTTGATTTTTAAGTTCATGGATAATCTTCCCCTGTAAAAAGGAAAGTGTAGTATATATTTTTGATGTAACTAAATGTCTGCGTTGGTTTTCCATTGCTGGACAACGTAATTTTATTCGATCAATTTCTTGAATAAAAGGGTAATATTTTTTAAGAAAATTATTTCCTAGTATTAATGGTACTCCTGTATTTTGTTTGTATAAGGTGTATAGAGGGAATTTTCTTCCTTCAATTAGTATTACAAGATCTTTTGCTCTTTCATTTATTTGGATAATTTTATTATTAGCAATTCTTACTTGTATTGGTTTTTCTAGTGTTGACCAATATTTTGTTGGTAACATTTTTTCTTGTGCAAGACATATAGTTGCTCCCGTATCTATATAAGCAAAAGTATATTTATTAAATAGTTTTACTTTTATAAATGTACTATTCTTGCTCATCACTACTTTCTGTGTAGCTAGAAGTTTCAGATTCAGATTCTATGCTATATGTATCGAAATTCATTTCTTCGCCTTCTTCGTATATGTCTTCTATAGGTTCGAGCCCTAAGGAGTATATTAGTTTTATTTTATTTTCTTTGAATAAGTTTTTCTTTGGACATTCATTAGCATAATGACCAAATTCTTGACATTTCCAACATCTACATGTCTTTTTTTCTTTCGAATTTTTCTTATTTCTTGTGTTTTTATCATATTTATCGTATTTTCTATATCTCCTCTGATATTTTTGTTTCCATGGTTTTTTAAATGTTCTATATTTTTTATATCGAGGATAATATTGTTTTTTATATATTTTCTTTCTTTCTGGTTTACATCCATATTGATGTGGGATTGTTTCAAGTTGTTTACAACATCGTATATTTATTCTTTCTAAATAGTTTTCTTCAGTTTTTCTCATACATAAATCATCTCTATATTCTAATGCATATTTTTCTACTAATCCCAATGTTTGTGTTATTTTAGTTTTTGCTGGATTTGTTATTTGTATATTTATATATCGTAATATTGTTGGTGGTAGTTTGCTTTTTACTATATCTAAAAGGCCAGTTCTATCTGGTGTTTTATAATAAAATCCTTTTACTTGGCAAAAGAAATTTTCTGCTTTACATGGATCACAGAGAGCCATATTACTTAGTATTTTTATAATGTGTGATTTTTCAAATTCTCGTGACGTTTCTGCTTCATCACCAAAAAATTATGCAAATATTTGTTTGGATAATTGTTTTAGAAGGTTAAATTTCGCTTCCCTTGATGTATTTGTTCTAGCATAGTTGGTATAATTACATGGCGTTGTTGTTAACCAGTCTGATAATTGTCCAGTAGCTTTATACTGAATATATGTTAAAAAAATCTTCTAGTGGTAATTTGCTAATTGTATCATCATCAGTTTGAACTATCATTTGAAATTGATTTATCCATAACATAATTAATTCTGATGCATTTGATGCACAATCTATGTTTAATACTCCATTACTTATACTTCTTTCTTTTTGAATATATGATGGTGGAATATTCTTTTTGTATTTTCCTTTTGTATATGTATAATCATTTTTATACATATAGTCAATAAAGCTTTTTTCATATTTATTTGGTCGTGTATTACGTGTATCATTACTTGTAGAGGCATTTTCTTGTTGCTCAATATAATCTTCTTTTTTACGTTTTACATCTTCATCTTCTTCCATATTTAATGTTGGATTTTCATTGTCACTATCTATTCCATATATGATGCCTTGAGCATCTTCTTCATCTATTCTTGCAACATTTAAATCATGTATTTGTAATTTGTCTATTAATTTTGATAATTTTTCTATTTCGTTTATCTTCGAATTGGTGGTATCCATTTATTTGTTGAATTTATAGGTTCGCCTTTTATTAATTTTCTAGTTGTACCTTTTGTTACTAATTCTTGAATTAATTCTAATGCTTCTTTACATTCAAGACATTTTTCTTTTCCTGTTAATATTTCCCCATTATCTAATTTTCCTTGTTCTTTTAGGAAATTTATTAAATCTTGGTATTTATATTTTCGTGTTTTTGTTTTCTTTATTTGATTTATTGCATCTAATAATTCTTTTTGATTTTCTTTAATCATTTCTATTAATGTTAATATTAAATTAGATACTTTTAAATTCCCTCCTGTCATGTAATTATTAGAATTATTAATTGTTGTTCTAATTCTTCTAATAAAATTTCTAATCGAAATACTTCATATATTTCATCTTCTATAATATGAAATTTTATTAATTCTTTTATTAATTTTATACTTCTTTGAATTCTCAAAATTTCTTTTCTTAATAATATCATCTCAAAATTGCTTATTGTAGCAAATTGTTTTGTCGTAATAGTCTATTAAAATATTCTTGTATGAATTCTTCAGCTAATTTTTCTTCTATTTCAAGAAATTGTATATCTAATCTTATTTGTTTTTTTTTTGAATCATTATTTGTTACATATAATTTTTCTGTGGCAGATAATATTGCCTTTTTAATTTCTATTTCCATTAATTGATATTCTATTAATCGTACGTATGATAATTTTTCTTTAATTATCATTATGAATAGTAGTATCTGATTCTTCTGATATACCAAACATGAGTCTAACTAGTCTACTTATATGTGCTTTCACTCTTCTAAGTTCTAAACATATTATTTCTCTATTAATCATATCAGATGATTGTAATTGATCTAATAAATCTATTTCTTGATTATGTAATATTTCTAATTCCATTTCTATTGTTAATCCTGGCATTACTCAGGAGTATATGTTTTATTAGGATGAACAGGGCTCTGATACCAAAATTGTCTAAGCGGATTTTTAGGAATTTTAATTAATTGTGTAGATAGAAATTTATTTTGTGTAAATAGAATTAAATTAAGAAAGAAATACATAGGGGGTAGTTTTGGAATTAAAATTTTAAAGTTAAGGAAAAGTCAAATTTGGGGTATATTTGAGATGTATTTATAAAAGAGGGTATTTTTATTATATGTTTTATAGAAAAGGGTATTTTTAAGTATTAAGAATTATTTTAAATTATTTCTGCGTTTGGGCGCATATTTGGCAATCATGAAAGACTTGCCGAAATTTAGTTATAGAGAATTCGAGATGTTAATTTATTTCACATTAACTTCTTTGAATTATTTCGGATTTGTCAAACCAATAAATGTTCAAATTATAAACATGGAAATACGAAACAATCAGTGCAAGAGTTGCTGGGGAATGATTTAATAAAGCTCGATTGGTTGATAAAGATTTCACGTTTGAAAAGCCAGCAATATTCTCGAGATCTAAAATAGACAAGCATATATCACAAATCAGTAGAGATCACTCTCCTTGTGTGTGTGAATCACACAATCTGAAACAGGGTAGGAAACGCATGTCAGCAGGTACCCTTCCTGCATTTGTTTGTCGTCGAGAAACGAGGCGTCGGACTGGTCGACAGCCCCCGACACCAGTTTTCCAGCACAGGTGGAGCATGCTCCAGCCCTGCATGAGTACGGAAGTTCAAGCCCAGCTGACTCAGCCGAGTCGAGGATGTAGCAATCATCAGGCGCTTCGAACTCAGTCTCAGCACCATCTGGTCCAATAAATTTCACCTTGTATACAGCCATAGCAGTAGCTTTGAAATGGGGCTTTGCTTTCAAGCCAAAGGCTTTGGAGCTGCTATTTACAGAACCCAAAGAGGATGGGATCTTGACAAAGACGCTCCTGCTCCTGGTTTGGGTTGGAGGAGCACTTCCAAACATGCAGATGATAGGAAGCCTTGCAGTTGACATACTCCTTTAATTTCTCCTGCAAAAGTCATTTTAGTTTGCATTGATGAAGTTTCCTAAGACATGTATGAAATAGTCTAGGCATTGTAAAAAGGTTGAGGTATGCATAACCAAAGAGAAAACACATCTACTACCTTACAGTCTCATAACATATGACAATGTTTCTTTTATGGTGATACAAGTTATATGTGCCCAACTCCACAACGACAAAGACATATTTGGATTTTGGTAATCTATTTTGAGAGTAACATAGAGCATAATGAGAAGTTTAAGCTCATGTATCCATGCCCTTGGCTCGAATAAAAGCTAGTCATCCAACAAAAATGGCATCCCACCACCACTGAAATGGTAGTAAAATTTGGCACTCCTACTTCCCTGGCAAACCAAATACACAAGGTTCCTGATTTCGTAAAAAATACAGTTTGAACAAGAGCTGAAGTCTGATGAACATGTCGAGTTTTCAAAGGTGATCAAAAATTGAAGAAACGTAGAAAAACCAGGTTGTTTCGACTCTCTAACACAATAAGACTCACTCTACCCTCCCCCTCCACTCTCATACAATTCTTAACATATATCATTTTACAGAATCTAGTCATCTGAACACAAAAGTTCTAGTCAAATTCATATCATATTCCTAAATTATAAACAAATGATGTTGAGCATGCTTCTCAAACCAAGATTTAGGGGCAACAATGACGGCTTCGGTCAAATCAAGTATGAATAAGTTAAAACATCAGGCATCACCGTAACATAATATCATTCATGATTTAACAGAATGCCCCTCCAACAACACAAATAGGAGTTCTGCATACACAACACAATTTAACCAATGAGAATTTTGTGCATGCTCTAATGAGTTTTAAGCATTCCTCAAGAGATTAAAACTAAAATCCATTAACCATTCAATGAGTTAAACAATCAAAACAGAGACAAAAAACACACGACGGAATCATCACTCACACACAAAAAAATAATAATAATAATAATGCAAAGACAAACACCAGATATATACATCTTAAAAAAAAAAAAAACAATAATGAAACCTCAAACTTTCAATTTCGATCCATCCAGAAAAACAAAAAATAATCAATAACTGATAAAAATAAGAACCTTAGGCCGAGGAATGAAAGATTAGAAAAAACTAGCAGCAGCGGATTTTTACGGCCTGAACCTGAAATGTGAGCAGGGGTGTTGAAGGAGAATATAAAGCTGCGATAGTACTCTTGAGTCGTGCTGGCCTGGCAGGCTGCGGAGTTATGATTTGAGTAGGAGAGAGGGAGAGAGATACCCTGAGGCTCACACTAATATTTTATGAATAAATAAATCATGCCGCAAACCTGCCTTCGTTAAAGGAAAATAACATTTACGCTTTTCCTTATTACCAACCGATTAAGTTTATTAATTTTGATCATTATCAAATTAAAAAATACTCCCTCCATCCCAATTTAATTGTTCCCACATTCCACTTTCTTTTTCCGTCCCAGTTGAATTATCTCACTTTTTACTTTCTTTATTCGTCTGTTCCATCTCAATTATCTCATTACTAAAAAAGATAATTTTTCACGCTCAATAATCTATATTCTATATATATTTATATATATACTAAAGTAAAAAATAGTTAAAAAGGCAGGAACAATTATTTAATCAAAAAACTATTATTTCATTTTATCTAAATACTTTATAATTTAATTAATTAGTTATTAATTAATATTAATCATTTAGTCATTTTTATTCAATAAATATGTCAATTTATTTTTAATTTCTGTAACTCATAATAACAGACAACTACCTCCATTAAGTATAAATAAAAAATTTTATTTTTCACCAAAATCTCAGTATTATTAATTTGATCATTTATTTAAATTTATCAGGCTATAATTAAATTTATATAGTAACATGAAAAAATTGAATGGTGATATCAATAAAAATATTTTAAAATTATATTTTTCAAACATCACAAGATAGTAATATTTAATAATAATATAATAAATTTATAAGATAAATTAATATTGTATAACTTAAAAAACTTATTATTCATATAGATGGTTTTAACTTATATATTAATTTGTATAAATTCGTGGTTGACAGTTTTCAAATATTTTCTCAAACACAAAATAGCGAAAGACTAATGATGTGATAGAAAATCAAACATCCATTCCTTCAAAAGGTAGGAAATACATTTATAACCCAACTGAAGTAAAGAGTTTTCAACATCTTTTCCAAAACATTGCAAAAACACGGGAAGGGTTAGGTCAGAGGTTCGTGCAGTGTTGTGTAGCGTGATGTAGATGCATATCTTAGGATCCATTTTCAAAATCTTTACAAAATCATGCATTGACTTTACACCTCTGCTCCTCCATCCTCGCTGCTTAACCTGCGTATTTTATAAACAATAGGAGGGGCTGTGTACAAAAGTACTCCGTGGAGACATGCCCAAAAATATATCGTTCAAATATGAATGTTATGCAACTCACACCGATAAACACGGGATTTTATTGAAATGGCCGTGTTATCTAAATCATTTAAGTTTGCGCGCGCTATCTACCATGTTATCATATCTGTTTACTATTGTGTAACTGGAAGCTGACCCACTTCCAAGTTACGATGAACAGCTGGAAATGGGCCAGCTTGAGGATGTTACAATAAATGCGGAAGGAAGCACACTGGAGGATGCCTAATAGGATCGGGAAAGTGCTTTAATTGTGGAGGCACGGGACATTTTGCTAGACAATGTCCTTCGGCTCAATCCGGAGTAGGAAATCGCAAAAGTTTCCAGAGACCGGCGAACCAACAACTGAAAACAATCCGAGGCGAGCGCCAGCCCTGGAGGGGAAACACAGGAAACCGTAGAGGAGGCAGGCAGGACTGTCAATCTCCGTCTCGACGCCAAGGAGGACAGTTAGAAGGGAACCCAGCGCCGAGAAGGGCCAGAGCCTATGCCCTAGAAGAGAATCGAGATGACAGTAACCTCGCAAGTATGAGAATTATAAATAATATACCTATCATGGTGTTGTTCGATACTGAAGCATTGCATACCTTCATATCATCTGCATATGTTGAGATATTAGGGCTTAAGGTAGAGAAGAGTAGGCAAGAACTGAACGTAGCTATGCCTTCAGGAGGAACAACTATTACTACCTTAGAATGCCGCAATTTGAAAATCAAATTGAATGAACACGAAATTTTAGTGGCGGAATTGAACGTGATGGACATGCACGACGTGGACGTGATTTTAGGCATGAATTGGTTGTCAGAAAGTAAGGCGGCGATCCTATGTCGCAAAAGAAAGATTATTATTCCACAGCCAGGAAATGAAGAATCGTATGTCAACGGGTTTGAAAGAAGGCAGCGAGTGTCGATCATTTCTGCGCTACAATCTTCAAGGTTATTGCACAAGGCCGAGAATCAAGCATTCTTGGTATATTTGGAAGGAGATGAGAAGCCAAAATTCACAGTTTAAGATGTACCGATATTAAGAGAGTTTGAAGACGTATTCCGAGAGGAATTTTTGGGATTGCTGCGAGATAGGCAAGTGGAGTTCACGATAGACTTGGAACCGAGGGCAGCTCCGATTTCTAAGGCACCTTATCGCATGGCGCCAAAGGAGTTGCAAAAATTAAAAGTGCAACTACAAGAACTTTTAGAGATGGGATTTATTAGACCGAGTGTTTCACCTTGAAAAACCCCGGTCTTGTAAAATATTAATTTCATTCAACTATAAATAAAACGAGCCCCGATTTTGTAAAATATTAATTCTACTCAACTATAAATAAAACATTTCATTGGTTGAATTTAATATAAATCTTACTAAATTATTATTTATCATTTATTTCATGTAAGTTACTTCTTCATGCCATTGACGCCATCAATGCGTGAATTTAATATAATATTAAATCTGTTCCCTAGAATAGGCCCTTTTCATTTTAGCTAGTATATTTAGTAACTAATTGGTTAATAATAAAATTGATAATCATAATTAACTTGTTTAAATCTTAAATAAATTAATTATGATTGCCAATTTTATTATTAATCATAATTAACTACTAAACATCAGCTTCGAACTTAATGTGTCAAAATAAAATGGCCTAATCTAGCTTCGAAATTAATGTGTCAAAATAAAATGACCTAATCGAGAAGGGAGTACTTTCTAACACATAATAAGAAAAATTTACATAGATACAGGGGCAAAATAAAATTCACATCGTGAAGAAAATCCGTCGCGGTGTCAGTTAGAAATGATTTACTGGCGTACGATTAAAATGGCATCTTCGAAACGAAAATTTCCCAAAATTGTAAATAGATTAACTCGTTAAAAAACTGTGACAACAAAATCCAAAGGTGGTACAAATGAAGTATGGGAAAAGAATCTGCAGAAAAACAAGCAAAAAGAGTATCCATAATACATGAAAGTTCAGCGTCACAAAAATAGAAAACAAAAAAATACCCATTTTCTGGGAAATATTCAAGGGCAAAAGTTTATAAACTTCTCAGAAGATGCGTTGTGGTTTTCCCATTGTACTCTTCAAGAACAAGCACCTCACCTGTCGCCAACACAAAAACCACAATTATCAACCTTGGTAAAGATGGAACACAACATTGGTGAACAAATGACCGCCCAAAATACAAAATGGTAACAAGGAGCAAACAACTTCGAAATTATATGCAAATATTAAAAACAATGAAAAATGGCTTACGTTTTGCCAATTCTTTTTCAAGAGGGAAACAAGGAAGTTGACGCTCATTTGCACATTTTGAAAGATTTGCTTCTCCTCCATGTCGAGGTTTCCCACAGCAACGCCCATGCAAAGAACTTTTTTCAATTGGAACTTCACAGTAGCCTTTGTCTCATTCACCTTGGATTCAAGAGACTCCTGGTGATTCACCAGAGTCGGGAACTTACCTGTGTAGTAAGAGTTGAAATCAGCAGCATTCAAATGCATCCATGTTTTGTTTGGGTTACAATAATAATACATTCATGTGAATGAATTATAATTTATTGTTATAATAAACAGAATTAGAGAAAGCACCAAAATGATCATGATATCAGGAGGAGTAATTAAGATAAATAGTTGTGGTCAAAATTAAAAAATATCAAACTTGAGTCAGCTTAAAGTACTTGCCTGCCTTGTTAAGACCAGGACCTAAGAGACGAGGAATCTGCTTAATAACTGCTTCTGAGGCCAAGAAAGCATGATACTTTTTTGCTAGCTTCTTCACTAATTTTTTGTTTTTGTTCAACTTCTTCAGGGCTTCCACATCCATGGACTCAAGTCCAATCTTCTCAGCCTGAATTCGCAATTCAAATATTACATTGATTACCAATATTTAGAAGAATAGCAAGTCTGGTAAAAACAAATATTACAGTTCTAAGCTAGAAAAATAATCATTTACAAAATCGATATATAATTCGCAATAAGTTGACAAACCAATTAGTCATAATGTGCTCGGCTTCCAAGAATAAAAGCATCCAGTTTCAAAAGGAAATTCAATTGTATGATAGTAGCACAGTAGCAAAACAATATCTTATATGACAAATAAATAAGCTTAATATTGCATGTAGAATAAAGAGCAGTTGTTCATACAGAAACCAAAAAAATTATGTTTTCTTAATCTACAAAATAAGGAATAGAATTCATCTCTTCTGTTGTAGTGCAGACAGTGCGAAGTGCTAAACTAAAATGGGTAAGAAAGATTTTGATTTAACATTAGAATGAAAGACAATATACCTCCTCAACATGCTGTGCGTCACCAAGCATACAGATCTTCATTTTGGGTCTAGGAATGTGGGGCAACCTCACAGACCCGCTGAAACGCTTGTCTTTCTGAGGATCATAGTTCTTGAGCCCAATCTGGAGCTCAATTGTCTCAGTGAAATTGCGCTTCTTCTCCTTACAATCTGCAGTTATCACAGTGATGGCTTCCCTCAGCGCCTCACTCTGTAGCTTACTGAAATGGCATCACAATGACAGATCACATCAGCATACTCTTGGGTCGAATTACAACTTCATCTATAATTCCACTTAAATACTAGGCTCACAATAACAATTCTCTAGAGTCCTACCAAATAAAACTGAATCAAGGATACCGTAAATGTTGCCAAATACAACAAGAAGATGTATTTCCAGTAATTGGCCTTAAAATGTACAACGATAATCATTGATGCAAATGAGTTTAATATACACCATCGGAAACCGAAACAAAACACTAACCAAAACAGAAAAAGGAACAGCAATCTATACAGAAAGATCAAAAAACAAAAACCGTGATTAATCATACCTCATCGTTCAGGACCACTTGAGTTCCGGTATCAGCACTGCTACAAAAACAGAAAAGAAAGAATGGCGAAAATTAACCTCAGAAGGTGAGTCGACTGTATGGCGTGAAGAGGAGCGGTAGAGCGGCGTACCTGAAGAAACACCCCAAATCAGGGCTGGTGTGACGGTGGCTGAATGACTCTGATGGCGTGGCGCCGATTTAGAATCATAAATATTGAAGAGCAAACCCTAATATTTACTCGGGCTCATTGTTCTAATTGGCTACAGTTTGTCGGCCCAATTTCGTAGCCCAATCTATGATACTAATAATTATAAATTACTCCACTAGATTGTGAAAATGAAATAAGATCTTGATTTGGGTTAAGAAAAAATAAATTCAATAAAGGTGTAGAGCCTGAAAAAATGTATCTACATACACGGTTGCTGAAAAATAGAAATAATAATATTTTACCCAATATTGCTTAAATACCCATTATAGGAATTTATTAATATACTATATAATATTATATCATTAATCATAAATACATCAATAACGTACTCATAGTAGGTAATGAAGTGTTTATGATTTTTTATCATCCCACCAAGTCACCACCAAAGGCGAGCTAGGAGTTCTGCATATGAATTTTCAACACTCATAACTAACAAACACACGAGACTACATTTTGAGCTTTTCTTCACCAAAGCAATATTTAAAGGTATTGGAAATAGAATAAAAACTACCGGCAGCAAAAACAGTAGTAGATAATCCCATTTCTACAAAAAAAAAAAAATATATATGACACAAAAATAGGGCAAGTTACATAATTCCACAGAGTAACAAGAATTTTGATAATATTATTGATTATCTTGCCGAAATTTTGAACAAATACTATAACAGGACGCTAGTTTAGGAGCAATGCAGCAACTGAAAACTCTTAAAAGTTAATCCGGAAAGGCAGCATCGGATATCGTTTAGAGAAAATGTTCAATTCGTATAGAAATGGGAAAAGCTACAACTGCAAAACCAGCAAGGAGCAATTATTCAACATCCAAAACCCATATATGATTTGAGCCTAAGGAAAAAGGTAAATTGGTCATCTGTGTCTGCTTCACTCTTCAGATTGTCTCTGACCCAGAACGGAAATATCCTCGTACCGTTTCTGAAAATTCCAAAAAAAAAAAAAAAAACAAATTTAATAAATATTATACAACATATTAGATACACAATCAAAAATATAAAGAGATAAGGTCTCTTCATTGAATTCATTCGAGCACTGTCTCATTATTATTGGAGCAAAAGATCTTCTTAAGGTGTCAAGGCATCCATATGTCATGGTTCCAGAAACATAAGCCAGCAAAACTCTTACAGTACACTATTCTGAACTGCATGTAGATTTCATTACACAGAATATTTTCATATGGCGATAACTTCAATTAAGAATACACACACGGGTAAGTCACACAAGCTTGTAGCTCTTAGAACCCGTTAAGCACCCATGTTTAGTACATGGAAATGTAGCTATTCTGAGGCCTACCTAAAACTCACCAACACAGATCAACAATTAAACATATACTTTTTTATACTTCTTTACTGACTCTGTTTTATTGTCCGCAAGCTACATTTAACATTTTACATTTCCATTTCGACTCCTATCCCACATTGAAAGATTGATTGATAATAATATTTAGTATTAACAGCTTAAAAACTTCAATGGACAAAAAAACAACACGTCTAGGCCCTGAAACCTTTCTAAATTCATATTTCCTACACAATATTCTTAAGTAAAAATAAGCATGGACCTCACAGCAGTACAAAGGAATGCAATCCACTAGTTCTAAAAACAATGCAATTATCATAAGAAAAAAATTCCAAATCCAAATATATATTGATTCTGCGACACATCTATCGATTAGTGAACTACATCTGAAAGATATTGACATATATACAAGAAACATAACATCGTACCCAAATTAACAGCCTAAGAAAACCATTTTCATAGTGTTATGAAGAGTTAGATTCGACCAAATCGATCATGTTGTAGCCTCTTTAAGAAAAGAGATCGCCATAAAGTAACTACCATCAACCCCAACATCAAATATTACCAATTTCACAATGCACCACCGCTATAAACATAAGACCAAATAAAATCAGTTAAATTAACTTAATAACAGAAAAACCTATCAGCCAAACGATTTAAGCTAGCTAAAATTTCTTAAATCAAGGAAAGGAAAAAATGAGTGGTAGCAATACCCCAACATTGACGTGATCCCATAGAGCATGAATTCCACGATCCACAGCCTAAATCAGAAAAAGGAAACAATGAATCAAATCAAGAAACTAAAAACCCCAAAATCCAAAAACATGAAATAAAGTCGAAGCAGGAAAATCGCCATAAGAACCAAAATTCAGGCTTAAGCTCGAACATTAAACCCGTGAATCGTCTGCCCCGAGGAAACATTAGAATGAGTCGGTAACGCATTTCGCAGATTCAATTCAATCAAAAACATGTACAGCACACACATATGTAAAAGATAATCAAGAAATACGATACATACGCGTTCACCGAGGAAAGCCCCAACTACAACGAAGGTAACATAGACCGGAGTGCGGCGCATAACCAACCTATACAAACCTTCCCACGCGCCGCCACCGCTCCTCCTTACCGCCGGCTCCATCTCCAATCGATAAGTTTCTTGAAATAATAATTAAGGAGCAGATGATTTCTTCGCCCAATCGACCAATCTCTACGACGCGAATATGGAGAAACTACGGACGATTGAATGACTCCGGGTACCTTTCAACACGGATTCCGAGTTTTCTGGTTTAGTGGGCCAGATCCGAAATCTAGGCACTGCTGCATACAAGAACAAGGACTGGCCCATTAATTAATTAGCATTTAGTTTTGGGCCAAGATTTATTTTAGCCCCTTTTTAGGGTTTTTAGCCAGGAAAAATATCCAACACTTTGATTGTAGGAATATAATTTTAAGGAAATAGTAATAAATCGCGATGCATAAAATTAGATTTTTCATAATTTGAATTATTAATTATGTATAAAATCTCATGATACAAATAATATATTAATAATTATAATAATTAACCAAAATAAATTAGTGATAGCGAGTAAATTTGCATTTAATTTATTTAAATAAAAAATATGTTAAAATCAATACTGTTGTTGCCAGCAGCATCAGTGCTCTCACGTCGAATGATTAGACAGAGGAAACGTGGAGAAGCACTCCCAAATTCAGCATGCTAACCAAAATATGGCTGAGAATTATGAATTTGAATAATTGAATCAAGCATTAACGATGTAAGAGAATTCACTTGTCTAAAAAAAAAAAATGGGAGAAAATGGATTATATTCTGAAAACAATTATCCTATATATTAATATGACTGCTTCAATTCAAATTATAAAGTAAGGGTATCTGTAAAAAAGAAAGTTGTATGATTATATTTATCACATTGCTTTATTATGTTATTCAAATACTACATTAATATTCAAAGAATGTGCATTCATACAAAACAACGTGGTAAAAATAATTAAACAATTTTCTCATTTTTCACTTGGAATTTTTTCTAAGCCAGGTGGTTGTGGTAGAAAGAGTGTAAATACTAAGACAAAATTTTCTCACGGATAAACATGTTTAAATTCATTTGGAAACTCCTTGCCATAGCAGTATATATATAAAATTGAAAATCTAACAGATGGATGTCGAAACCACATTTCTATACAAATATTTCGAAGATGGTTATGGCATGAAACAACCATAAAAACATTTGTGAGAAAGCGAAGAGCATCCTGTCCATATTTATATTAAGTTTAATTTAATACTTTAATAAACATTATTCATCCAACACAACACGACAACAACAACAATATTTGTCCAAAAAATATAAAAGGTAAAAGAAATAAAATAGAGAACACCATGATTATCATTAATTTCAAACAAACATACAATATGGAGTATTTAAATAATATGCAAAAGCGGTAGAATAATCGAGAAAGACGTAAAATTTAAGGAGGTGGAGTTAAATATTGGGGAGGCGGGCATGGTCGAGCTGGAACCTCGGCAACCAAGGCTTCCCGAGCGGAGGCGGCTTCTTTAGGAGCATCAAACGTCGAATAATCCATCCAATCTTTAAGATATTCTTCCTGCCCCCATCTCTCCGGTATGTCAACCCTGCTCACCACTTTCCAGTTGATGCCGCCGCCGTCAGTGATCTGATCAGCCTGATGGGGTGAGATTTTGCAGGAAATGATCAACGGTTCATGATCGTCATCCCTAGTAGCTGTATTGTGGGTTTTACTTTTGAGTAGGTTTTCATCAGTTTTTGGGTTTTGGGGTAAGGGTTCCATTGATCTTGAGGGGGAGGCACAATAATTGTGCATTTGGGTTGTGTTTGTGAGAAAGAGAGAGAGTGTGTGTGCGTGTACGCATAGATTTGGGTTGGGGAAAAAAAATGCATGGTGAAGCCTGGAGTAGCTTTGAAGAGTGTCGTACACTTGATTGTTTTTCGCTTTGGATGGCTCGCAATTTTGCACGTCTACTTTTTGCTATTTCATTTTTTATTTTTATTTTTTGTTATTAAGAGTTTTCAAACTATGAGTTTAATTATATATATATATATATATATATAAAGTTGTGATCATATGTTACTCACCTCTCAAATGTTATATGAGGCCAAATTTTAGACTTTATTTTCTTAATTATGTGATCCATATTAAATTTTAAAATGTTGACTTTTATTTTTTATTTATTATTTAATAATTTATTAAGATTAATTTTGGCATAGTCTATGAATAAATTATTATTACTTATCCAAACCATTCAACTCTCACGTCAAATTCATATTTTATCTCTTCTCCCTCTCTCCTACTCTCTCTCTCCTCTCCTACTCTCTCTCTTTTTCCTCTCTCTCCTCTCGTGCTCCCTCCTCTCACAAACTCCACGCAAAAATCTCTTTTGTTGTCAATACAGTGTTGGTGAAATTTGTATCATTTTTTTGTGTGTCGGTGAAATTATAAGTTGTATTCTCAACTTATTTTATTTTTACTGAAGTTAGTTGTTGCGCAGGTAAGAGACGAGAGCGGCACATTCTCCTCTCCTCGCGTATCTTTAGTAGTGGCAATGGTTCGTTTCGTCACAATCGTTGGTTGTTATCCATGGTGGTTCGTCGATAGTTTCACAGCAGTTTGTCGAATCAGTTATCTAGAGCAGTGTGCAGTTTTTTTAATTTCTGGAGCAATATTTTATCTTCACAGTTACAGACATGGGTAATGTAATACACAGGCGACACATAATGTACCACTTAAGCGACACATAATGTACCACTCAGACCATTTTTTATCTATATAATGCATTGTGTTATGTTTTTGTTGCAATCCATTTTTGCACCGTTGTTACAGGAATGAATAATGTAATACACATGCGTCACATAATGTACCACTTAGATCCCGTTTATCTATATAATGCACTGCATTCTGTTTTTGTTGCGATCCATTTTTATTTTTGCACTGTTGTTACAGACATAATGTAATGCACATGCGATAAATAATGTATCACTCGCGCGACACATAATGTACCACTCCGACAATGTTTTATCTATTTAATGTACTGTGTTCTATTTTTCTTTATCATGCAATTGCAGAGAAACAAACATGGATAATGTAATACACAGAATACACATAATGTACCACTCAAGCGACACATAATGTACCACTAAAGCCCCATTTTATCTTTATAATGCAATGCATTATATTTTTGTTGCGATCCATTTTTGTTACCCATTTTTGCACTGTTGTTACAGACATGAATAACATAATGCACAAGCGACACATAATATACCACTTAGACACCGTTTTTATCTATAAAATGCATCCACAACATTGAAATTAAAATTATTCCAAATTTTTTCTACGAACAACATCGAAATAAGGTAAATATAATATGTCATTACGTTATTATCTGTATTATGGTACATCATTTAGTTTTAGTCATTACATTATTTAGTTTTAATGCGATTATCTTTTTCGAAATATATGTAATAGGGATTGCGTTTGAAAGATAATTAAATTATCTTTAATTTGATATATAACATGTGAAAAAATAATTTAAATTGGGTGAGTTATGATTATTTAAAGTCTTATAAGATTTCTAGAGGAGAGAGAAAATGAGGATGTGTTATATGTTTCACGTTAATTACAAAATTCTTGATATAAAAATTACAATTATACCCAGATAATGTAGTATGTTTCATTAGATAATGCACCGAATTTTTTGATTTTCAAATTAAATCAAGATCGTCCAAATTTGAATTGATTGGCTGGATTTTGGCCTCATATAACATAGGGGAGATGCGTAACCATATAATGCATCCCTATATATGAAGTGGATTTGATGAGAAAAGTCTTAACGTAAGAAAATGAGAAAGATTTGATTGTGTTCATGAGGTTGCTTGATTGTATTCAGGTTGTGTTTTAGTTGTTGCTTGATTATTTTGTTATTTGATTGTATTTTAGTTGTTACTTGTTTGAATATCAACCATTGATTTTTTTTTATTTAATGGACACGATTTATTTTTTCTTTCTTATCGGGGGATTTTTTTTACATGATCTCCCCTCTATATATATATAACTGTATAAGTATGGGACTTGATTATAATTAATAGTATGAAATGATGATTGTAATTTTAATTTATTAATTTAAAATAATGGTGACAATATTATTAATATCATTAAAACTTTAAAGTGAGAGAAGGGAATGTCTTGATTATTTGTGAGATTTTGAATTTCGTATTAAAAAGAACTTGTATTGCACCCGATGCGTGGGAATTTGAATTATTTATATTGTTATGTTAAATTTAGTGTTATATATATAGGCAAATAATATATATATATTTAAAATTTATAAACCGTAAAATTATATAATAGCACATATAATTTATTTATGTAGTATATATGCTATATATATTGACATATACTCTCTCCGTCCTAATTTATCAATCCCACTTTCTTTTTTGGTTTGTCCATTTATTAGTCTCATTTCCTAAAATAACAAACTTTTTCACACTCACAAATAAAATATTAATTTCACTACACTCACAAACATTAATTATTGTGTCATTTTGAAATTAGACTATTAATTTGGGACGGAGGGAGTATTCACTAAGATTAAATTTTATTTTTTTTTAACTTTTAAGAGTGCTAGATTTTAATCTAAACACTGCATTTCTTTAATTACAATACACTATTTAATTTAAGAGAGGGCTTCTCTATACGACTCAAATACATAATTAATTGATCATAGGCGAAGCGCTTAACCACTTGCATTCCTAAATTGAGACATATTTATTACTTTCTCTATATGAATGAATTTCACTTTATAATTTATGAGTTTTAATTCTAAACAATTTCCATTATCTTTTATTGTGTGAAAAAACTTCAATATTTTAATTTTGAATTTTTTAAATTTTTTAACTTTTTACTTCTTATTCTCTCCATTTTTTCAAAAAACAAAACATGTATAACTAATGTATCATAATAATTGTTCGTTACATTATTGGAGAATTTTTTTGTGTGTGTGTGTGTGAAAAATACTACATTAACTTAAAATCCACTTCACTTTGATTTCTCCAGTAAACTTGAACTCAAAACCCATCGGACACATATAAGACAATTAGACAACTTATGCTCGAAGCTGGGGATATTAGATAGATATTTAACTACATACATTAGTGGATGATTTGTAAATATTAAACTTGGATTCCAATTGTTTGAAGTGCAATTTAATTTACTACTCTCACATATGCTAAAAGTTTATACACTTAATCTCTCTCATCATAGTTTTAAATCATATCACGATAGCACATCATGATGATGACCATTTCGCTTCATTAATATCATTTATGTTTTCGATCGATAACACATACTTCATATTGATTCTTTACAACATTACTAGATTGCTGCCTACGCGATGCGCAGTATATTATATGTATCTTTATTTATATCAATACTAAATTTAAATTGTAATATTTAGATTTGTGGAATGTTTCTTATCTCTAACTGTTAGTTTATAACACATATGATTCTCTCTACACAAATTTTTTTTTAAAAATTGGTTTATATTATTAAAATGGAGAGAGCATGTCCCAACACTATTTGATTCTAACATCAATTGATCATACATAAAACACTTAACTACTATACTTTGAGCTTGGACACTCTACACACATTTTACCATCATGTATCATCTATTTCAAATGCATACATTTGGATATTGTGTTTGATGTCCTTAAATTTTTTGTCAGTCTCATAAATATTAATAAAACTAAATGTTTATATTATAAGAGATATATATTAATTAGAGATGTTAATCAGGCTAGCCCATTGGGTTTCGAGTCAGCATATTGGATAGCGAATTTAAAAAATTAGGTTAAAAATTTCTTAATCCTAAATCTAACCCTACGATTTTTGGATTAGCCTTATGAATTTACAAATTATTTTTTTATTTTTAATATTTTAGAATATTTTTTTTGTCATTAAACATGCCCATATCTCTTTTAATCATTTAAATAATAAGTAAATAATGAAATATTTATTATCCTTAGCAAAATATCAAAATCCTTATATGTTCATAAATAAAAATATGTTATTTTATTATTTTATAAATATTTAAACATATTTTAATGTCAAAATTAAATAACATTTAATGACTTTACTATCTATTATAAACTATATATACTAAATACAATTATTTAACTTAAAAATCAATAACAGAAAAATGATTGGAATATTAAAAGTTAATTTTTGTAAAATAGTTATGAAAATAATATTAATTAAAAATAATCGAGTTAATCGGGTCAGCCCATCGATTTTTGGATTCGACCCTATTAGCTTTGGAATATCCAGTCTTGAGCCATTCGGCTAAAATATTTTTTGAGCTAAAATATTTCAACCCTAAATTGCTCTTTTACTTGGTTTAATCGGGTCAATTTGCTAGCTTCTGGTTAAATTGATACCTCTAATATTTATTCACGATAAATATGATAGTGCATGTCCATAATATACTTCATTTCCTTAGTTTATTATTCCATAATATTAGAACCCCAATATAATAGAGCTCAATGTTCCATATTGAAGTCGAAAGTATTTGAATATTCTTGATTTGTTAATATCTACATTTAGGAGGTTTTTGGTTGGTAGGTTACGAAGAGAGGGAATGAAATGATTCCATGACTCACTATTTAATTAACAGATCAAACGATTACCTTTTCTTTTAAACTTATACCTATAATGATTCATGAAAAATAAACCAAATACCCACTTATTGTCGTTCTTATGCTCTGCATAACTCTATCTAAACATGGGCCTTTTCAAAGGCAAACTTTTAACTTCATGCTGCACCTTAAATATTTTTTTTTAAAAAAAATAGATGCGTAAAAAAATCTTAAATATCTATGAGGCCATAGCCCCTAGCCCCAATGAGGTTCCCTCCATTCAAGTATGTCTACATGCACAATCACTTATTTAAATGTCGCCTTAATCATTTCTCTATAATTTTTTAGTATTTTTTAGTTTTCTTCTCTAATTGGCATTATCCTTTTTATAATCTACTCATCTCTTTCTCAAAATTATTTTCAAAATGTACATTAACATACAATAATCATTTAAAATAACACGTCCATTAAAGAATTACACGGATATCATACATTTTACACCAATTTTCAATTCATTTGATGAAAATTGCACCATAAGAATACGGAAAAATAAATTATATAACATGCTCATATATAATACCAATTTCAGTACACGTGGTTCAATATGTTATAATCTAACATTACAACTCAATCAATTTAATCTTCAACTTTAAATATTTTAGTTGAGTTTAAAATAATTAGTATCTTTGAAATCGTTTACTAACTATTTGATAAGAACACACTACACCATTTGATTATTTGACATTTTGGCTCCTTAAATTTTAGAATCGCAAAATTGAGCTCCTAAAACTTGATATTATTAATTTATGCAATTTTGTTTTTATCATGCTCTCATTAATAGAGTGAATATATAACTATATTAGGAATGAAATAGTATTTTACTATTTAAAAAATCGCCCAATTAAACAATGTTTTAGATTTTAATTATTTATTATAGATTAGTATAGGATAACCAATTTTTATTTTATGCGTTTCTAGATGAAATCATTTATTTCTTTTTTTTTATATGTGTTTTTTTTTTTATTTGAGAGGGAAAACAACTTTGTAGGAGATTTTGTTTTTTACATACAGATAGATAATCATACAGAATATAAAATTGTTAGGATTTTTAATTATATTAAAATTATTGTCCAATAATGCTTATTTTGATATTGTTAATCTGTATTACACTAATTGATAGATTAGAATTACCATGAAAAAAATATTATATTATTCAACAATACAAAAAGAATTATTACATGCCATGTGTTCCTAGGAACATTTTAGGCAACCAAATATATATACATTTCTTAGGACAAAATATATTATGTAAAACTCCAATAAAAAATAATTGAGCATATTTCATGCAACCAAACATGTATCCAAATCAACATATCTATCTAAACAAAAAATTGCATTTCATTGTATAAAAGAAAACAACTAAATACATTGAGAACAACTAAAAAAAGTATCAAAACTAATAATGATTCCATCATTCCATAAAAATAACAGAAGAATATTACAAAAAAATATTTAATTACTTATGATAAAACAATAACAATTTCATAATATTCAATAACTTAAAAAATAACAAATTAAATGTATAATCAACAAAGAATCTTTGTAGCAAAATTACAATAATCAACGGTGATAAAAAGATATTACAAATCACTTAAAAAATAATGCTGGATTCGACTAAGCTTTGGTAGATATTAGCCAACACCATAAAGCAAGTTTTGAACGATTGTCGGAAAGTGGATGTGGACGGATCCCGACAGAGTCAAGTCATATTATGAAAAGAAGTCGGACAATATTTTGTAGATTTCCTGTATGGATATGCATCAATCTCATTGTCTCCCACGATCAAGATCAAATAGAGGATTTTCTTCCTAGAAATATTATCTTCTTCCTCTCATCTCCTAATGATTCTTCATCAAACTTACAACACAATCTAAAACAAAAGATTACAGTTGTGAGGTATTAATCTAATTTATCAATAATTTATATACGTCTAATCACATTTATTAGTGATAATTAATCGGTTAAAATCAACGTAATTCCTTCCATTAATTGAGTAAAAAATTATTACTTTCCATAATTTGTAAAGTTGAGCCATAAAAATAATTTCAATAAGATTTTACTTCTAAGAATATATAATATTGATTGCATGATTAGTACCTTTTTCTTTAAATTGTCATGTATCTTGCCGTGTTTTGTTCATTTGATAAAATGCTAGATTTAATATATTGTATATGTATGATTAGGTCATTACCTTAATTACATAGCTATATATTTGGAAATTTATTTTGAGCGGGAGAATTCTATTTGGCAAGGGTCTTGCCTTTATGTATATATAGATTATTTTTTGTATTTATGATTCTATGAATTGAAGTTCTCAAAACAAAATAATTTATCATTTGTGTGTCTCAATCTGAAACTCATGTTTTAACTCTTTTACTTTCGACTTCATTCACTTTGTTATTCTATCCACACAGTTTTGAAGCTTATTTCGCTTCATTTGAGTTGTTTTTTGACTGAGTGAGCCAAGAAATTTCCATATCTTCTTGGCATTGTTGTGCTCTAAGGCTTCAACATCTAGTGGCGCTGGTAAGGATTGTAACATGAGCTCCATGGCCTCTGAATCCAGCTGAAAACGAACTTTGTCGTCATTTGTCCATTCTGCACAAGGTTTCTCCACTATCTCCTGACCTTCTGCTCCTCCGAGCTGAGTATTCACATTTGTGATCTTTATTGGTCCAGCAGATAGATCCTCTGCCATTTCTGGATGGACATTCTTTAGCATGATCAACGAACGTTTCTTCCATATCTCAAAGTCTTCTGATGAGTACTTTGGAAGTTTCGTGATCTGAGCTATCTCTGTGTACCTAAGCTTAAAACACACAAAACAGAAACCAAGTGCAAAAAAACAGAACCAAGCACATAAAACATAGATCTGGTCCTAAGTGACTCAACACAACTGTAGTCTGTAAGAACCTTGGCGCGTGATACCACTTGTTGGTCCTGAAATCAGAGTGCAATATGTGCAGCGGAAGGTTTTGTGAATGCAGCGGAAGTAGATGTAAGCATAAGCACTGGTTCGTTTAAACAGGGCAGAGTCAGTTTTGTGTGCAGTCAGTTTAAGCTTAAGTCTTTGTTCCGTCTTAAGTCAGTTTCACAGTATATATTCTTCAATACTCGGACAAGTATTGAAGGCACAAGTAGTCAGTTTGTGAAACAGAAAATAGAGCAAGTATTGATAGAATTTCATTAGCATTTTCATATCTTTTATGTATCTTTCATTTTCTATTTAAACCAATCAATGAAACATTCACGTTTGCGGAAAACCCTATCATGGTATCAGCCTAAACACACGATCCCTCCCCTCTCCATTTTCCCTCGCCCTCGTCGCTGTCCCTCATCATGGCCACCGACGTTCTTCCCTTATCGACTCTCATACATATGGTCACCATCAAATTATCCTCCTCTAATTTTCTACTTTGGCGCTCGCAATTGGTGCCTCTTCTCTCCTCGCAGGATTTGATGCTCGCTACCCCCTCCGCCCGCGGCGCTCGCCTCTCCGATGCGAGCCGCGACACCAAATCCGGCGTATATGGCCTGGCATGTCCAGGATCAACGGTTACTTTGTTTGCTCCTTTCCACCTTGATCGAAGAAGCCATGGCCGAGGTTCTTGGATGCAACACCTCCCGCGCCGTCTGGCAAGCCCTTGATGCTGCCTTCGCCAACAAGTCTAAAATGCGCGAACTGCCCTTAAAGGACGAACTCCAGTCGGTCAAACGCGGCTCTCGCTCTGTCACAGAATTTGGTCGTGATTTCAAATCCATCTGTGATCAATTGGCTGCTTTCGTACGACCAGTAGACGACAGCGACAAGGCTCACTGGTTTCTTCGGGGCCTTGGTCCGGCCTTTGCGTCGTTCTCGGTCGCGCAGATGGCCCTCACGGCCTTGCCATCGTTCCGCGATCTTTTATCCAAAGCTGAAAATTTCTCTCTTTTTCAGGATTCATTGGATTCTCACTCTCCTTCGCAGGTGGCTTTCTACAGCAAAACACAACCTCCTGCTTCTGGTGACTCGTCTCGCGGCGGCTCCAAACAGCCTTCGCGCAACTCCCAGCAATGTCGCGGTAATGGCAAAAATAATCGTCGTCATCCTCCGCATTGTCAAATTTGTCGCCACGAGGGCTTTTATGCAGATGCCTGTCCAGATCGCTATTCCCGGAATTCATCTGCCCATCTTGCAGAGGCGTTTACTTCCAGTTGCTCTCTCGCCTCTTCCCCCTCGTCAGACTGGTACATTGACAAGGATGTCTCCACTCATATGACACCGGATGCCGCGAATCTTGATGAATCTCAACCTTATTCTGGTTCTGACCGGGTTATCGTTGGTAATGATGCTAATCTTAATATTTCTCGAATTGGTGCTTCTCGGATTTCTGACTCTATTAATCTCTTGGATGTATTGGTGGTTCCTTCATTAACCAAAAATTTACTCTCCGTCAGCAAACTTACTTCTGATTTTCTGGTTAATGTTCTTTTTTCTGATCGCTTCTTTGAAATCCAGAATCGTCACACCAAGGAGGTTATCGCAAGCGGTCGACGTAGTGGTGGTCTCTACACATTGGATCGGGTCCTTCTTGCTTTCGTTTCCAGTTTAAAGTTTAATGTTTTAAAAGCTTCTTTTGAGCTTTGGCATAGTCGGCTTGGTCATGTTTCTCATGATACTATTGCATTATTTAATAAACAAGGCCATATTTCTGTTACTTCTTGTTTACCTAAGCCATCGTTGTGTATTTCTTGTCAAAAAGCGAAGAGCACTCGCTTACCTTTATCATTAAATGAGAAACGAGCTTCTAATGTTTTGGATATCATACACTGTGATCTATGGGGTCCTGCACCTGTTGATTCAACTTCTTCGTTTCGTTATTATGTTATATTTATTGACGACTTTAGTCGGTTTACATGTTTTACCCACTACTCAGAAAATCCAATTTCTTTAGCATATTACAGTCGTTTGCTTCTCTGGTTGAAAACATGTTTTCTCGACATATCAAGGTCTTTCAGAGTGATGGTGGTGGTGAGTTCACGAGCAAGGCCGTTGCTGCTTTCTTTCGCTCCAAGGGTGTTCGACATATTATGTCTTGTCCCCACACTCCTTCGCATAATGGACGGGTGGAACGTAAGCACAGACATATCACTGAAACAGGACTTGCTATGCTATTTCACTCTCATCTTCCTCTAACTATGTGGGTTGATGCTTTCTCCACTGCTACTTATATAATCAATCGATTGCCTACAGTTGTTCTTCAGGGTTTATCACCGTTTGAGGTTCTATTCAGTTCTCTTCCAAACTTTGAGAACTTTCATCCTTTCGGTTGTCGGGTTTATCCATGTTTACGAGATTATGCGGCTAACAAGTTCTCTCCTCGCAGCTTGCCCTGCATATTTATTGATTTTTCTTCTCAGCACAAGGGCTATCGGTGTCTCGACCCTACCACTTCGCGCACTTATATTACACGCCATGCTCGCTTCGACGAATTTTGCTTTCCCATGTTGGCGTCTTCTCCGTCGATCCCTATTTGCAAATTGGATATCTCCGATTTTCTGGAACCGCGCATATTGCCGGTTGTTCGCACGCCTTCCCTACCTTCGCCATCCTCGCCTCTGGTCCCAACTGTAGCTTCCGGTATCTCTCGTCCATGCGTTGTTTGTGCAGATAATCTTGCTTCTCCTCTAGGTGCGAATAATGCACCACAGCCCGTCACTCCCGCCGCACCGCAGGAACCACCGCCTGCTCCACCTGGACACCACATGGTCACAAGGGCTCGTGCTTGTATTTTTAAACCACGACACCTAGCTTATTATGCAACTACTACCCTACATTCGGCGCTGCTCTCTTCAGGTGAGCCGAAGGGCTTCAAATCCGCTGCCAAAAATCCTCTTTGGCTTGCTGCTATGTCTGAGGAAATGAACGTACTACATCGCAATCACACTTGGGAACTTGTTCCACCACCTCCTAATTCCAATATTGTTGGTTGCAAATGGGTTTTCCGGACTAAGTTTCGCTCTGATGGTTTGATTGACCGACATAAAGCTCGTCTGGTTGCACAAGGATTTTCTCAGATTCCTGGCGTGGACTTCTCTCACACCTTCAGTCCAGTGGTAAAGGCTGCAACTGTTTGCGTTATTCTTAGTCTCGCCGTCGTCAACTCATGGCCTCTTCATCAGCTTGATGTAAAGAACGCCTTCTTGAATGGTAATCTATTTGTTCCCGTGTACATGTCTCAACCTCCAGGATTTACTGACTCGAGATTCCCAAATCATGTCTGCCTACTCAAGAAAGCCCTATACGGTCTTAAACAAGCCCTTCGTGCTTGGTTTCATCGCTCAAGTTCCTTTCTTCTGAACGTCGGATTTACTTGTAGCAAGGCCGACACCTCCTTGTTCAGCTTCAGTCGTGCCTCCTCTCTGATTTATTTATTGGTCTACGTCGATGACATTATTCTCACTGGCAATGATGTCAATTTTATTCGCACGTTTATTGCTCGGATGCACAAGGAATTCGCTATTACAGACATGGGAACTCTCAGCTATTTTTTGGGATTAGAGGTAACTCATACTTCCACAAGATTAATTCTTTCTCAAGCTAAATACGCTCGGGATATACTTGATCGATCGGACATGTTAGACGTAAAGCCAGTCGCGATGCCACTTCCTGCTGGAAATTCGCTTTCTCTTGATGGTGATGCCTATGACAACGTTACTCACTATCGATCCATTGTTGGCGCGCTTCAGTATCTTACAATAACTCGCTCGGATATTGCCTTTGTTGTCAATCAAGTCAGTCAATTTCTAAAGTGCCCTACTCTCGATCACCTTTAGGCGGTTAAAAGGATTTTACGATATGTCAAAGGCACCCTATCTCATGAATTATTCTTTTCTCGTCCTGCATCTTGTGACTTGGTTGCTTACTCCGATGCCGACTGGGCTACGTGTATAGAAACTCGCCGCTCTACTTATGGTTATGCTATATTTCTTGCTGGAAATTTAGTCTCCTGGAGTGCCAAGAAACAACCCACTGTCGCTCGTTCGAGTTGTGAGTCCGAATATCGAGCTATGGCAAACACCGCAGCTGAAGTCGTCTGGCTTACTTTGCTGCTTCAAGAATTGCGTGTCCCACTTGATCGATTACCACGTCTCTTATGTGATAACAAAAGCTCAATTTTCCTCACTCAAAATCCCATTGCGCATAAACGAGCTAAGCACATCGACATCGACTATCATTTTGTTCGTGAGCTGGTTCAGGATGGTAAACTTCAGACTGACTTCGTCCGAACTGAGCTACAGCTCGCCGATGTCTTCACCAAAGCACTTCCGCGGCCGCTCTT
Organism: Plectranthus barbatus; assembly: GCA_026898455.1. Taxonomy (NCBI): domain Eukaryota; kingdom Viridiplantae; phylum Streptophyta; class Magnoliopsida; order Lamiales; family Lamiaceae; genus Plectranthus; species Plectranthus barbatus. The sequence continues at coordinate 9,208 of JAPKLW010002808.1, read as the reverse complement.
TGAATTTTTCCATCGCAAGCTTAGGATCGACGCCGTTCCTCCGACTTCGATGCCTTCGCTTGAGGGGGGATGATAGAATCTTAGATTTGTTTATATCTTTTGATATATTGTATCTAGGTTTTCCTTATTTCTAGTATTTCATTAGCATTTTCATATCTTTTCTGTATCTTTCATTTTCTATTTAAACCAATCAATGAAACATTCACGTTTGCGGAAAACCCTATCAAGTATATGGAAAGCAGTAAAGCAACATACAAATATTTTATAGTGGTTCGGATTTCAATATCCTACATCCACTCTTCAGACCCAAGGTCTAGATAATTTACTAAGTGATTGCATGACTCCTTACGATCTATACACACTCCGTCCTCCGGTCAGCTGTGGCACTCGCCTAAGAATTCCTTGTAGACTCAATCTTCAGGTTGAATTGGGGACGCACCCTGCAGCCTCCTTCCTTGTGGGTGGAAGTTTACTAATTCTTCCAAGAATGGTTGGATGTTTTGAGGTTCTTCCTAGAACACAAGTGACTGGCATACGGCCGTGAGAATCAGAATCCCAGACTAGGAAATTGGCTGCTGTGAAGATATCTCATAGAGATATAGTCACCAAGAAAAGCCTCAGCTTAAAGCTTCAACCTCGTGCTAGGAGAAGATAGCACGGTGGGTAACTTGAGTCGGAGACTCAAGTCTCGTGTTTACAACACGGAAAAACTCCGAGAGAGTTTTTGGGAGAGATGACCTGAATATGTCCTTTGTCTCTTTAGACTAATTGATTTTGAATTTCAGTTCAGGTAACCTGTTAAGGTTGAGAGGACAGGTCTTTATATAGAGATGAGAGCCTAATGCAATTTGAATTTCTATCCGTTAGGCACATAAATCCAAACGTTAGACTCATGGATTCTATTGTCCAATCGTAGCCCATGCCTTAGGTCTCCTTTCTACTCTGCCCATTGTTAGTGTTCGATACACTAACTTTTCGTCAGACTCCTTTACAACTTGAGGAACCTAGTTTTGGATAACCTCGTACTGACTTTGAAATTTTGCAAATGCCTGAGTCTGACTGATGTTTCTTATAATGAATTCTAAGAGTCAGTACAATTTAGCTCTCATACTGACTTCCCACGGTCAGTATGATAAATCCTCATACTAACTTTCCATAGTGAGTATGGGAAACACCCTCATACTGGTTTTTCCAAAACAGTATGGTAATCCCTTAAACTGACTTCTCCTTAGTCAGTTCGAGAAGACCCTCATACTGACTTCTCCTTGTCAGTATGGTAAGACCTTAAACTGAGTGCTCCAACTCAGTTCTCGGTTAAGGCCAGGCGTGATGATAGTTAGTTCCCGAGCATTCTCCATTGTTTGATCTTCAGTCTAAGTTATATTACAACTCGATTGGTCCTATACAAGGATTACAGTTTAGAAATCTAGATTCTGGAAAAACTGACTAAGATGACTTATATTCTTTGACCCACCAAAACATCAAAAGTAAGGGAGGATTTCTCTAACAAGAATCCTAACATCTCTCCTCACTCTAATTGAAGTGGTAATGGGCAGAGTAGGCTAGCTTATATGAGTCACTAGCTAGTTTAACAAAAACATAACAAGTGTTCTTGCCATTATATAATATAATTTAATATTTGAAGTGAAATATGACTCACTCTTTCCAAGCTATTAATCACATAATATTGCACTAAAACACATAATAACTTTTTATTACATTATTTTTGTAAAATAAATAGATATTATAAATTAAAATGCACTAATTTCTCATAATAATATGAATTTAAAATTAAAATAATAAAATAAGAATCTTGATATTCAAATTGCATTGCAAACATGTTTTTTTTCATTTCAAATGACTTTGCAATTTATAAACTCTAAAATTAATTTGCTAAATAATTCAATTAATGTAAAGTTTAACAATTTTAAAATTAATATCGAATATTATTTTCGAAAAAATCATTTAACTTCAACATGCACACATTTTTCAATATATTTTATAGATTGTCATGTTCCAACCATCAAGTAATAATTGTAAAAATATCATTACTTTATTTCATATTTTTTATTTTAATGTGTGCACGTTTTTTAAAAAAATTGGAGGGAAAAGATAGAACTCTTTAGTAAAGTATATAGATTATTTTATATATTATGATATTGGTGAATTAACAAAGAAATAAAATAAAATAATAAAATTATTATAAATGTGATGTGATATTTTGGAAGGAAAGTGTCAAATTTGGAAATATATAGAACTTCTTTACTTTAGTATATCTATATTAATACTAAAGCAGAGAAGTCATTTATAACTAGGGGTGTAAATGAACCAAACTGTTCGTGAGCAACTTGGATCTCGGCTCGATAAAAGTTCGTTCGAGTTCGTTTAGTAAAGCTCGTTTATTAAATGAACCAAACTTGAGCATGATAGTATTCGACTCGTAAGCTCGTGAGCAAGCTCGTTAGCTAAAATAGTGAGAAATATAAAATAATTAATTATATAAATGCAATATTTTAATGATTTAAGAGCAACAATAATGATATATATATATTTATAATAATGAGAAATATTTAATTTGAGCATAGATATAATATTATTTTTGAAATAAATAACTTTTTGGTTCAAAATAATAATAAATATTTTAAATATATTCTAAATTTAGAAAGTTCGTTTAGGCTCGACTAAGGTTCGATAATGTTCGTGAACTTCAAGGTATTCGATAAAAAAGCTCGAAGCTCGACTCGATACTAAACGAGTCAAACTTGAGCACAACACTACTCGGCTCGACTCGGTTTGATTATACCCCTATTATAACCGTTCTCGCCCAAAATTTGTGGTAGTTTTATTTTTCCTTTTAGCAACAATTTTATCCCCTTCAATTTTATTATAAAATCTGTCACAAAAAATTGTTCAATTTTTAAATAATTTATAATATTTAGTATTACGGAGTTGGAAATACAGTTCAACTCAAATTCAAATAAATAAGTTACACAATCAATGTTAAATTGAATTAAATATTAAATATTAATATGATTTTTATATATTTCTTTATTTTAAACTATTTCTATATAATAAATTTATACTATATACTAAAGAGTTCCAACTTTTTCCTCCAAAATTATTGAAAAGCGTATACACATTAAAATAAAAAATATTATTTTACAATTATTAAATAATGGTTGAAATATCATATATATATATATATATATATTGTTGAGGTTCGATTTTACGAAAAAATGGAGCCCTTAGAACTTTATT